>PNEQ01048279.1:0-42207 GCA_003012365.1 Medauroidea extradentata | reverse complement strand
AGATATAGAGGAATAATTGGAAACACATTTTTCGTATTTTCATCCCCTTAAATTGAAAGAATTTCGAAACGTCTTGATGTCCTATAATATACATTTGTATGCGTAACCAATTGAAGTAAAAATCACGACGATAGTCAATTGTGTTTCAGTGATATATACGATTCATAAAAAAACACATTTTGCCCTTTTTTACTGCTTAGTGTTCGAATTTCTGAAAACCCTAAAACTACTTTTTGGGAATTTACGTAAGCAACGTTTTTTTTTTCAGGTAAAACCAACTCTATATCCCGAAGGATTGAATAATTATATTAGTTATTTGCAAACATATTTAGGGTATATTCCCCCCTTTAGATTTTGAAATTCTAATGTGCGTCCTATTAAAGTAAAAATTACGACGAAAGGTCCTCATGTTCGAGCTCTATCGGCGTTTCTCCAAAAACACCTTTCACCAATTTTCACCCTATTAAGAGGTCGAATTTCGAAAAATCATTTCTTAGTGCTCGCCTACGACCTGAGGGGAACCCACACAAAAATTCCACGATTGTTGGTCCAGTAGTTTGGGCTGCAGTTTGATGTCAGTCAATCAGTCAGTCAGTGTTCTCTTATATATATATATATATATATATATATATATATATATAAATGTAAGTTTCAACATCAAGGACAATGTTAAATCTTATCTCTATATATAAAAATGAACCCTGACTGACCGACACATCAAACTGTAAGCCAAACCACTAGAACTATATAGAAAATTACGTAAAAAAACACTTAAACATGAATCATTAGAATTTGTCATTAAAATGTTATAACAACAAAACACTTTTGCCTGTCGCCTTTGAAAGAAGTTAATACTAACATGGAATTTTACTAGCCTTTCTATACTAACGATAACATTGAAATATACAACTAATCTACAGTAGGAGATGTAAATCGCGGGAAAACTCATGGGTACATGTAGCCAGACCTAAATCAACAATAATGAGTATAGCAACCTCGCCTCTATTGTAAATGGTATAGGCGTAATACCACCGTGAAAGTTGTGTTAACGAACTTGTTATTGACGACAGTTCAACAACCACTTAGAATGGAACCTTGGCCTTCCGGATTCAAATCGGATGCATGCCTATACGTATGTAGGGAACAAAGTGTGAACACCATTTCTCCCATATGTCGGAAACATGGAGTCGCCTTTGTTATTATGCACGTATTTCTGTACCTGTGTGTGTATCAACCCATCGTAGTGAATAAAGAACCGGACTGACATTAGGAACAAAATGTGCACTTCTCCGAACACGCTCAGACAACCCGTTTCTGAGATAACGGGTACTCAAGGTCGAAGTATTACAGCAATGCCAACTGGTAGGCAACCCGCAAAGCACATACATGGTGATATGCTTCCAGGGAACGCTAGAGATGTACAACAAGATTACTGAGATATATGCAACACACGTGCCAACATGGAAGGAGGAGTGGGACTACAAAACATTCTTACTTTACCCCTAGTAAGTTTCAGAGTAATGTGTGTTCCAATTATTAGCTATCTGTCCCAGTACGGGCACGTACATGACGCTCAACCACCACCTGCAACGCGCACAAGGGATAGTTGGTTACAAGCACCACATCAGCCTGCAGTCTGGCAATACATTCCTCGACGCATTCCATAATGCGATCTTGGTGACAAGGAAACAGTTCCACTGCCACAGACAGGTGCGATCCAGTTGCCGGCACGCTGCTGAACTATAAACCGTCGGTGTTATATTATGTTGGTATCTTGCCAGTCAGACTCACGGAGGTGGCTATGCTGTGTTTCTCTGCGAGATACTGTGGGAGCTCTTAGAGGGTGTTGCACTAGTGCTGCGATTCTTTATATGGTACAATAATTGGAAAGCTAGGTAAACAAGAAAACCCAGATAAAATTCTCTAGGAAACAGCGCCAGTCACATTTTACAAGATACAGAATGTATTGTAAGATAAGGAATAGGACTTTACGTCTCGTCTACATGGAGATTATTAGATATGATGACACAACTTAGTACAACGAGAGAACAGGGAGAGGAATTTGCCACGACCTTTGTTAAGGAAGCCGGAACCTGGAGCAATTTATGGAAACTATGTAAAACAGAAATCAGGATGGTCGGAGCCGGGGATGTTCAATCTTCACCTCACTTCACTGTTAGAAAAAATTTCCGTTAAATTACGGAAAAGTACAGGCAAAAAATTATCCAGAAATCTTCGTAAAGTAACGGACAATCAGTTTTTCTTGATGACGGAACCCTTCGTAAAATTACTGACAATCTGTTTTCCGCAAAAAAATTAAATTTTTATAAGCACTCCATTTTCCAAAAATACTACATATTCTTATTTGCTATATTTTCTCGAGATTCTGATGCAATATTTCGTAACCTGAAAAATATTTTGAATTTGCTGGTATTCGAACCCGAGACCTCATCATGACGAGGCAGAACCTGTAACCATTGTACCACAGTTACAATTTATGAGTAAGTGAGTTCCATGCAGTGGTAAGATATCAACTTTATAAGATACAACTTTTTTATTTGATGTCCTGATTTGAGAGAACTTCACTAGTTACATTATGAGAAAAATATTTTATTATATAGAAATAAATATATTTTAGAGGTACATACACGCTAGCGCGAAACACAGAGTACCTAAAGGTGCGATTTTCTGCAGCTGTGATGAAGCGAGGTGAATATAAGACGCGTGTGGCCATTGAGTGGGGTAGGCTAGAAAGGTATGACATAAGGGAAGGGAGGTGGCAGGAGAGGCTACATGTTTATGCTATAAGCCAGGACAGGGGTGTATTATAAGGAGAGGGGGACTATGACAGTGAGTAGGTGAGCTATAAGGATAGAAATAGGCTAGTACAAGCATAGGGTGAAGGAGACGGGGGCAGACATCCACTTCCCCCGCATCGCATGTATAGGCATAAATTGTACCAAAAGGGTCCATTCCCATAACTTCCCCTCCTCACTCACACCTTCCACCCCACCTCTCCTAGGGCTGGGCTTAAGCCCTCAGCCAATCACTGACCTCATAGCACTTAGGTGCTATTCGTACCGAAATAACCCAACAACTAATCCCAGCCAAAGACAAGCCCCACCTAATGACCCCCCGGGGGAGGGGAACTATTGCTATTCAAATGCAGCTTATGCCGGTTTTGATTCCAGTTGGGCCATAACGCCCACGTGGTCACTACTGGGAACACTTCAGTCATTTACTGGACTGTTCGGCGCTTTGTCCGTGCGCGATACGAGTCCTTGTTTGTATTGCTCTTCTCTTCGCGGCAAATTGTTGAGTTCTATTACCTTAGCTTGTCTTGTCTTCTTTTCGTTTATCAGCATTGTGCATGCACATTAACTGTAGGATTCGTAGTGATTATCAATAACTTTTTTTAAGAACCACAGTAAAATATGCTTTAAAATGGTAGAAACATAGTTCCATGAATTTATGGAAAGATATGGTCAAACATGCGTAGACTGGCAACACAGACAAATCTCCGTGAACAAAAAATTACGGCTGCGACTTCCATAAAATTACAGTGCTGTTCTGTAAATATTGCCGTGAATTTAGGGAAATTTTTAACAGTGTTGGTACAAGATGTAGAACGACACTAGAATCCTGATTGTCGTAGTGTGGGAAGTGGTTGGAGCACTCGCTTAGGAGATCCGGGTTCTATTACCGGCAGTTTAGGTACCTGTATATTGATATATGGGATTATTGACAGACAATGCCGCTGGTCGTCGGGTTTTCTCGAGGATCTCCCGTTTCCCCGTCCCCTCATTCCAGCGGTGCTCCATACTAACATCATGTCAGCAGCGCTAAAGACCTAGTGCTATCAAAAATCTCTTCAATATTCTTGTCGTTGTTAGGCAAATTCCACATACAGGGTCTCTTACATCACAGACGAAAATTACGACTTTAGTTATATTATCTAGTGCTTATAAATTGTTCTAGAAACGGATTACGTTATGTACTCATCACAAACTTCCGGACTTACACCCGTGAAATTTGGTGCGTGGATTCCACTCAAGGCGTTTGTAAGAAAGGGAGTAAAGAGGAGCAAAAAGAGATTTTACGAATCTTCAATTATATACTTAATTATATCTGTTAGGTACAATTTCAAAACATCCGTGGTTCTAGAATTTAAAGGGCACTTCCTTACGTAAACACCTTAAAAGTGTGTTCAAGGATTTTTCTAAATTCATCCCCACTGGGGTACAAATAGGGTGAAATGTATTTCGTATCAACTCTCTTAATATATAGAAACTATTGATCTTCTACATATAGGAACGAATTTTGCTCTAGAACGATGTTTACTTGAACACCTAAAAATCCAATTCGTGATATTTTTAATGGATCTTTTATGTACTAATGGACTGTCTTTGTGGTTTTCACTTCAGCACCCATTAAATCTAAAAAATGCAATATTAAGATAATTCGAAATTCAACACTTGAAGAGGCGAGACAAATATGAATTGTATATTTGATAAATCATCGATAGCTATCGAACCCAGTGATATATCAAGTTGATTTTTTGCTTCGGGATAACGATTACTGAAATGCCTGAAAATCAGATTTTCCTCTTCTTTAAATTTTCTTTTTGAAGTTTTACTAGGGTGAAATTTGTTTTTAATGAATCGTTGATACAGTTGGAAACATACGAAGTATCATCATGATTTTCCCTTAAGTAAGATACGTTAAAATATCTTACGTTGTGTTTTAAGATTTTTAGAAATCGAATACATGAAGGTGTAAAAATTAAATGGAGAATTTTTAATGTAAACTAATCATTTTAAATATCCAGAAGTTATTGTAAACTAAACTTGCGTAAATACTAAACAACTATTACACACATGTTTTGTATTTGGTACAATATATTATCACGAGAAAGGCACAATTTCTAAACAAATATCCAGACGATCTGAAGGACGATTACCAATATTAGAAGATAAATATACGAAGTAACATTTCTCAACTATTTCGAAATGCAGTGAGGTAGAACCTCTGTGATAATGGACCTGTGTCGTTACACTGTTTTTTAAACACTGCTAAACACGGCTTAATACATTATACAGTATTGTATGAAATATTATACGTGCGCAAAGTCACGTGCGGACAGCTAGTTTCCTACAGACATATTTACTCTACGGAAATGTCAAATGTCATAAAGAAATCTATACAATTGACATAACTTGAAAATTAAGCTAGGTGTGAACACGGACAGGATCAAACCATACGTCAAAATGTTGCAATGTTCCCTGTTTAATCTTATGCGGAAGATGATCTCATGCAAGCCACCACGAGTGCTGAGGTCATTGCTGAGCATTGGTCTCGTGTTATATGAAACACACGACTGTTAATTTAATACGTTACCTTTGCTTCATATCCCTGATGTGTATATAAATGGGAATACGCTATTTGTGTTTCCAACTCGACACACACATAAGAACACTAGAAAATCCAAACAACATCAATGTTATGATTTACCTTTTAATTCCGAGTCTTTAGCCCAACACTCTGCCGCCAGGGGCGCCACAAGCATCAACACAAATTTGGCGGGAAACATTTCGCTACGGCGCAGGCGCTCCGTGAGCTTTGACAAAGCGAAACTTCGTTAAAAAGTTGTAGATAATTGAAGTGCGCGGAGCTGTGCCTTGCGATATGTAGAAGTTGTTCTCAGAAAGACGTCACACGACACAGGAAACTGCACGGTTGTATTTACGACCCGTGAGTCAGCCGGTAACTGAGGCGGGTCGCAGACGAATGACGGGCAGGGGTTCATGATACCGCGTCTGCTAGGGTTTACTGCCCGGGGGGGGGGGGTAGATGCGCAGACACATGCGCGTAACGTCACTGTAGATCCGAGGCGGAACTTACAAGACTGTAGATGTGAAAAATAACACTCCAGTTTAACTCGATTTTTTAAAAGTTGTGATAGTTGTACAACCAAAGGCGTAAAGAAAGCGTGGAATAAAGTAAGAAACAGCGTATTTTTCAAACTATATTTATTATCTTAATTATAAGGAAAATGGGTTTAAATCATCTTTACAAAAATAAAAATTTCACTCTATTAGTGTGCTCATCCGTAACACATAATTATTGTTATAGACACTAGTACACACTTAGAAAGTTCATTGGAAAATATTCATAGTTCACCATTAATTTGATTTTAATTTAATTCAAAATTAGAAGAAAAATAGTGGAACATTTACCCATGATTAAAAGCTTACTAAGAGCTAGTCCCAAATACATTGTTCCATGACTTTGCTTTGACTTTAAGAAACCCTTTATACAATGATCTTAAATAAATATACATTTATAATTGTTTGTGAACTATGTTGTAGTTATAGGACGTATATATCGATACGGAGTCAGAGAAGCGCGATAAACCTTCTCAATGCGGGGCAAAATATTTTACACTTAAACATCTTCCAGGCTAAGCCATGTTTTCATATTTGTAAATTAACATTAAAAATTTTAATTCTATCTCGTAACAATTTAAAAGTCAAAATAGAATAAACAGCAATATTTTAAAAAAAGATTGTCACCTTTGAACAAATTACTTCACCAATGTGATGTATTCCCTTTAGCGTAATCTCTTGCTCCACAACCAAAGTTAGAAAATTACGACATAATGAACAGTTCATGGTAAGACGAACATATTACTTACAGTATGTTGCCTTACCATTTTGAAAATAACTGTCTTACTAACCGAAATGTATTTTTTGGCATCACCTTTACTTAAAATATTTATTTGCATGACAAACTAGGCTGGAATCTATAAATTCACTACCTATAATTAAATCCACGTCATTATTTTCTCATGAAAAGCAAAATTTTATCAAACAACGGTGAAATGAGAAGACATATTAGTACATACTTTGCACATAGGTAGTAAGAATTGGTTAAGGAGTTTGATATGTTTTGAAGTCTAATATAATTGACCTATGTGGCAGATATGTAAAAAATAATACATAATTTATATACCCTTCTACAGCATTACTGATTATAGTTCCCGAGATATGAAGTAAAAGAGTATTTATTTTTCTATTGATATCTTACCATATGACGACCAAAAAAGGTTTAAGAGAAAAAATACGGTTAGGTATTTATTTGATATAAATGTTATAAATGAAATTCTCGCAAACAAAACCCATACAGTTTGGGATAGAGAGGCGTATTGGCAGGAGGTATAATGGCCTACGTGAATACATATTATATAAAACAAAAAGTTACCAGTATAACTTACAAGCCTACTTTCCTCATAGAGGAGGCAAACCAACCCCAAATATTAAAATCATTTAAATACAGCTAGGAATATTGAATAAAATAATTCACATTGTTCTTGTATTAGCCTCTAGCGTGGTGGAACTAGAACAATTAAAACCTTTGATAGTAAAGTTAATAATTATTTAATTGACTTTCTATCAGTCCTGCAGTTCTTGACATATATGATTAGAAATTATGTGTCCATGTCGCGAAATCTTCAAAATAGGGTGGCATATATTACGAAACATAACATAGCCCAACAACTGCAAATCGTGTTACCTTACTTTGTACTAAATCAGAACAAAGACTGAAGAAACATTAGAAAATTGTCCTCCGATACTTCTGTCACATAAAAATTACGAAAGACAACAGTTTTTAAAAAATTAATTCAGTTTGAGTAAAATACACAATAAATAAATCGTTGTGTTTCGTAATATTCGTTCATGCGCAGTTACATGAAACTATTATTTTAACGGTTATTTTAGCTTCTAATGTAATAAACTTTCGTTTCAAACTCCGCCACCGTATAACTGTCAGCACAGTGTAAAAAATGCACACGGTGAACCGAGATTGACGAAATTCTCAAACTGGTTATTCAGATATGTCGTGTGATCTGGAAATGTATCAATTACCTCCATTTAGAGTGTATGAAACTATAATAAATAAAACACATAAAAATAAAATTATCTTACTAAATTCTACAGTATATGAGGAAAAAAATACTCTCACAGATAACTCGTGCGATCAAAGTGTGTTCAAACAGCTCTAATTTTTACGATTGGAAAACGGAATGGAAAGTAAAAGACAAGTCAACTTAATAAGTACCATATATAAATGTACCGATTTTGAGGAAATTTGGAAAAAAAATTTCCTTATATAAGTCACAGTATGCTAAGTGTATATAAACACACACACACACACACACACACACACATATATATATATATAAACCACGGTTTTGAAAATATAAACGATTGATGAACGAAATACACATTAGTCAAGTCAACTTACTTAGTAGTATGTACATATGTAAGATTATTGTATTTCGGAAACATTTTTTCTAAAATATATCATACTAAGCTGAAAAAATAATATGGCCGCCATTTTTAAACATGAAACACAGAGTGAAAGAAATATCCTAAAGTAAATTCAGCTTAGTATCTGATATGTGTCTACCGATTATTATGCAATCGATTAAGTATTTCTTGAGATATAAATTATTATTATAAATATAATACAAATGGCCACCATTTTTAAACCATTCATACTGCATGAACAAAATACACAAAAGTCAGTTCAACTTACTAGATTCTTTATGTTCCGAGTTTGATGAAATTCAAAAGTACGGTTACCTATATACATAGCTTGATCGAAAAATGTTTAAACGGCAGCCATTTTCAAAATACGAACAGGGTATGAACAAAATACAAAAAAAAAAAAAAAGTCAGGTTACTATGTTATATTTGTGTACAAAGTTTGATTAACTTCTGTCCAGTTGTTCGAAAGTTTTAGGAGGAAACACGCACATGCCACCTTCTGTTAATACTACTTTTTCCTTCGGAAAGTAGGCTAATATTTATAATACTACAGCGAATAATTTAAATACTGATTTAAACGTAACTAAAACCTATAAGCGACTTAAAAAGCGGTAATATTTTTATCCAAGCACGTTTGTTAAAATTTTTTCGAGTAAAATGGTTACTCGTTTCTGTAATTTGTGCTGTCATTATTCAATCAACGGGAACAGATATTGCACATAACACAGATTCCAGCTCTTCTGCTTTGCCGCAAGTTCGCCCTAGCCTACATCTACATTTCTCTCTTAGTTTCAGTCATAGCTAACACATTACTTCAAATCTGGATGAGAAAATATTTTGATACTAGGTTTCGTGAGGTAATTAACCGCCCTATTTACGAATTATACGTTCTTAATTTTTTTGTACTTATTTTTCTTTATTTGTCTCTTTTATCATTTTACCAAGTACAATACTAGATATTATATTCTACAGCGTTTGCGATACACCTAAACCATCACAAACAGTACGTTTTTAAACTAACATAGGACCTATAATATGTATAATTTAGTCGACTGGTGGCAATGGTGATCCGAAAAAATGCCAGTACAAGCACTCTTTTATATGATTTCAGGTCTTTATTGTGTTCTTTACAGATCAGCTTCTAATGCATGAATAATTTTGACCTTTCATGAGCTTCAGAAAGTTGTAGCCTATGTAACACAATTTTTTTTTCAGGGGACATATTTATTAAAGATTTCTAGGTGTTATTACAGCAATATCAGACAGAGCAATTATATTCACAGTAATAAATACACGTGCAACTAACGAAGAGACTTTTATTACATTTGCTGAATTGGGCAAGGCAGTTACAAACAGGAAAACCGCAATATTGTGATTTTATTCTAGTGTTACTTTGCATTAACAAATTAATTCTTTGCTGCAGTTCAACGTTGATTGTTAAGTGGTCTTACATTGTTGTTAATATAATCTTAGAAGACTGAGGCAAACTATGCAATGTTCAACAGCAAATTCGAACATTTTCCCACAGCTTTAATCGAAGGAGAATCCTTCAAGAACAGCACAGTTACTATCAGTTGGCTTTCTAAGCAAACCATTGGTTTGAATTAGTTATGAAATAATTCAGAGTTATATTGATTATGTTTCTTAACAATTTACTAGGATTTTTGCGAAGATTGTTTGAATCTTACGATGTATTACATTTTAAGGGCGTTTCCAAACTCGGGTATGAACTTATATTCTAATCCTGTATACTTGCATACTTCACTTGACTTTTGAACAGTAATTGACGAATCCAGACATGCGTGGTTGTTGAACTTCATATACCACACTAGTCAGAGTTCATGAAGGGCTGTAACGTAAAGACGTTACTGTAAATATGTATTGTTTAAGGTTTGAGTAAAAGTAAAGGAAAATTTATAGCGAACAGAGATTGTAATCAAAAATGTATTTATGTATATATACACAGACACACACATAAAATAAGTGTGTGTGTGCGTGTATTATATGCATAGAGGATGATTCTTAACTAAACCGATACCCTTTGGGAGGTGTTTCCTGACGACGAAATATAGCGAAAAAAATATACGACTTACAGCCTATAGTTATTACTAAGTATGTTACGTACCCTTAAGGTAAGAGGTTTGATAATGCTTTTGTGAACGTAAATAAGAAACCACGCGATATCAAAGACAACTTATTCGTATACAGTTTACGTGAATGAAGCTGTTAAAAGTTTTGGTCTGCAAATTGTAAACTAACTCCTCTAACATTAATACAATTCGTATAAGGGTCATTCTAATTGTTCGAAAAGTGGTAACCATGCAGTTAAATCAACAATTTTTGATAAATAAAGAAATCAAAGTTTGACTAAGATAAAATGTTACCATTGTTTGACACTCTTAGGTAATTAGTTTTCGTAAAAATTAATTTGGTAGTCTTTTCATTAGTTGGTTAATAACGCCTGCTGCTATGCAACCTGTGTAACGTACGTAATGCAGATTGTCTACCACACGGGATTTTTTTTGTGGGTATTTAGGCCCGGTATGTTGTGTCAATTTTCACAAGATCACCGAGTGACAACTTAAAAATAATACCAATATTAACAATGACATATTAATAATAAATATACTAACATAATCGTATACATTGCACATGTTTAATGGCTGTACTTGTCTTAAAACCGCCGTTGATGAGGTATTAAAATCCACAGAATGTGATACACAGTTGTTAAAAACAATGTCTTGGAATTTCGGCTTACAACTGGCAATGCCGTAGAAAGTTTGTTGGGTTTTAATAAACATTATTTATTTAACTACATATTTTTGTGCAGCCCATGTCATGCTCACAATGTCGTCAGATAATGGCATTTACTGACCTAAAAGTAGTCATTCGTTTACCAAATCTCGCTGCCATTTAGGGTCTTACTAGAAACTGGGATCATACCACTGACTCTTGTTTCGCCACATGAACTAGATGCCACAATGGTCTATGCCAAGAACCCTTGATATCAGTTGCAAACGTCCATCATTTGCGCAACAAATTTCCTGCAATCGTTCATCAGGGGGTTTCGTTCACGAGACACTTTCAATGGCTCTATCAGATATAAACAAATATGTAAGAATTAAATATGTCAAATATAAGCAACAGTTTCATTTGTTGAAACAGTCTTAACAAGGTCGTGTTGTAATATCATCATACAAGGGCGTTGTTACTAGTTAGGTAACATTTACAACACAACAGCTTGTATAAACACGTGGCAAACGTGCGCCGACGCAAGAGAAGGCACGACGATGTGTGTTTGCTAAGCTGGAGCAGTGTCTAGTACTGTGAAGGTCATAGAACACTGTATGTAATGGATCGGTACACTTGGGTAGAACGCACTGCTATGATGTTAGCGTACGGAGCAGCTCATGGAAACAGCCGCGCCTCACATCGTATTTATAAAGAGCGGCACTCAAACATCTCACAATACTGTCCGTTGATCGGCGGCTGCGGGAATTTACCAGGACTGACAAGCAGGGTCGTGGTCGTGGTGTGAGGACGCCTGCCTTGGAGGTAAAGATGTTACGTCGAGTGGAACAGAATCCAGCTATGATCTTTGAAAGAACTGTGCAATGGGAGTTCATGACTAGATTCAGTTTCTTGGACGTACTCCATTGCAAAATTGAACGACTGTCAAAGAAAAACTAAACAAATAAAAGAAAAACCATAAAATAAGCAGAGTATGCTTAGTCAGCAAGATACAAACACAACATAAAATTTTAAGATGGAATTGGGTCAAATAAAAACAAGGAACAAACAGATAATAAATGAAATTAATAACAAATAAAATAAAAACCAAATAACATGCGACACAACGATGAGACGAAACAACAAACACAGGAGATATCAGACACGAACAGAAAAATAACAAAAGAACACAACAAGTAGACGAGACAAAATGCAACAGATATCAGACATATACAGAAAAGACAAACGACACAATGAAGAGACGAAACAAAAACACAGTAGTTTTCCAGACAGACAGTGTTACGACGTTTCGGGAACTGTAATCTGTTCCCGTCATCAGGTAGACACACAGGGTTCAGGAACACGAGTGCGACTTTGACAGTCATTCAATTTTGCAATGGAGTACGTCCAAGAAACTGAATCTATTCAGAATCCAGCTACCAGCACATGCACCACTCGAACAAGACAAACAACTACGTGGCGTGTGCTTCTCCATGACTTACTACGCCCCTGTCATCGTCAAGAGGTTCTGGTAATGTGACCTCGTAACTACCCACAATGCATACCGTTCGCCGGGTGGTATCTACAACAAGGTCAAGCAAACCATCAGTTTTAACAGCTTCGTTCACGTAAACTGTATACGAAATAAGTAGTCTTTGATATCACGTGGTTTGTTAATTATATTCACTAAAGCATTAGCAAACCTCTTATTATAAGGGTGAGTAGCGCCCTTAATTATTTTGGGGTATAAGTCGCACATGTTTTCGACGTATTTCGTCGTCAGAAATCACCTCATGAAAAGTGTCGGTTTAATTAAGAATCAACGATTATATCATTTCTGCGTAGCAATTGAAATAAGTGAATAATAACATTTCGGAATGCATCACTAGACCAAACACATAATCAGTTGTTTGTCAATATGTCAGCGTATATTATAAACACTTTATATATACACATACTTCACATTATTAAGTAAGGAACATAAATACAGCTTATTTGTTATCTTCAATTGGTACAAATATTGTTCTTCGCTTCTTATTAGATCAGTCTTCCCGTAGAACTATTTTCTGGCAACACGAACTACAACTCGCCTGTCGTAAATATACCAAACCATGACGTGGAAGTGTTTTTCCCTTCAACTGTCAGTCAAATCTAACCTCACTGGCTGTTACCAGCCGTACTCCTTACATTGTATGACACATGCGGTTTAGAATAATAAATCCTTTACCACTGTACTTAAACTGCATAAGCTGAGCAGTAGATTTTGTGATATGACAGTGCGAAAGCGCTCAGCGTCGTTAGAGGACCGCTCATAAGGCGGCGAGGAGGTCGAAAACGTTTCTGGCTTCGGCCGAATTGTTGACATTGCATTTATGCTATTACGTAAATTTCCATAAACACATAAAGTTGACGTAGTTATTTGCGTTTGTAGGTGACAAGTCATGATAGATTTGTAGATTAGGGATGGCATGTGTCCGTGAAGACTTGGCTTTTTTTTTTTTTTTTTTGTCGTTTATGGAGTTATAAAATAATATTTCCAGTGTGCGTAGTGTTTCAAAAGTATGTGAAACTCCTTTGAAATGTGTTTTCTTTTTGTAAGTAGGTAAACTGCGAACACGTTTAGCAGTTTCTGTCAGCTTCTAAAACAAGCGCGAATTCCTACTTGCAAAGCAGTTGAGTTGAAAGGACCTGTAAGGATAATGGCTGAAGAAGAAGGGAAACTACCTCATTCTCCAGGACCACGCGGGCACACAGTGAAACATTCCAACAACTTTGAGAGGTTATTATCCGGAGAAGGTCCGTACATGAACTTTCCGCTCGCTATCCGAGTACGAAGGATTGTAACCAGAAACAAAGCACTTCTAGTATAACACTGCGTAGCCAATCATCAGCCAGATATAGCTACATCAAAGGAACAGTTACTCTGTATACTTACTCACGGTTCGGCTGCGAGACGAGTGTTTGCAGCTGCTTTGTGCCTACCGCAAGGCAATTAAGTATTGGTGAGGTTTGAGCCACGACGAGGGACGGTAACTCACACCTATATTACAGCAGGTACAAAGTTCGTTCCGACCAACACAGGTTGGGAATGTAATTAAGCTCTACACTGGTAGGGTTGTCATCTTAAGGCTAGGGTAACGTTTCTATACTCAAGTGCTTGGGATTGAGTTTCTTGGCTTTCGAGAGGATAATTTCTCTAAGTCCAAACAAGCCCCGATATGGTAATATTGACTTGTAACACTGTTGCAAATTAGTTTGCTTGGTAGTATTAATTTTTTAGACAAATGATAGAATGTTGTTTGCTTATTTATGTATTAGAACTTTATTTCATTAATTACCTGATAAGCTACCATTATACAGTATTTTTATTTCAACAGTTTTTAACTATGCTGGAAAGTTTGAAAGAATATTTTTAATGGTCCTGCTGTCTTAACAATCGCATTCCGTGCGCGTTCAAAGTGCGGTTTCTTTTCGTACATCGGTACAATGTGCACATGTGGAATAGTTTCGCAAATATAATCCTGTATACTATTAACACGGTTGAAGTGTGTGGTATGTCAAGCTTATACATTATTGACGACAATTAACCGTTAATCTCATCTTACCTGAAGTACAGTACATATATATGAAAATAATAAGAACGGATGTGAATACATATTTCAAAATCATGCCATAATTGTATAATTGTTCACAATTAGAGAAAGAAGTGATCTTTGAAGTATTCATGGAATGGACTGGTATTACAAACTATATATATTTATTTGATAAAGGCTTGTACAAATCTCTGGTCTGGCTGACACCATCAGTTTTCTGACTATGTATCCACTAAAGCCTCTTCATCTTGTTACAGAACTATCCTTCCTACGGTCTCCGAGCACACTGGCAAAGAGTTTATTATTTAACTTTGTTATTACGTGTGGATTCGGTCAGATGGTAAATACACGACTTGTTTATTAAGGGTTATTAAGGGTATAATGACTTTAAGACAGTTATGGTTAAATGTGCATTTACTATATTAGAATGGCAGGTACTCGGAATACAAGAACGGTTACAATGAGTTATATTAATTTAGACAGGAGCGCAATATTACTGATTATTATTATATTAAACAAAGTTAAGGTTACTGATAACTTACTAAATCTTATGATCTTGCTGAAAGCTGGACTGATGAGGTAGACGTCATCGACGGACGAGTACACCTCAGCCGGAACTCGAACCCCGAGCCCCAGAGGAGAGCTAGACCGCTGTTGATAGGACGAGTGTTGCCGGGCGACAGACCTGGTTTACTTGGTAACAATGTCATATATAGGAGTGCTTATCCTCATTATTATGGCACTACGAGGGGTGTGGGGGGAGTTGCTGTCTTCCTATAGGTTTCCCAACTCTAGCCTAATTGCAACATGAACCTCTCTCTCGCTGCCAGGAATGCTAGGTCATATAACGACCCGCTATTAGGTTGAAGTGAAGCACTTATTTAAACTATTACGTGTGATTTATTTATCTGAAAAACATTTGCCGAGAAATTGTGCGTTCAAATCAAAATGACGCATAGTTGGTAGGTTTAATTTCAAAATCTTCTCTCATATCAGCACTCAACTACTTGTCATTACCTTCTTGTATAGGATTCGGCAACAAAATGCATTTGTTATGGATTAACACCTGTGTTTGTCCGTTTAAAATTCACCAAAATATTTTAGAGTTGTGAAAAACAATACTTAACAGAAAAATTTTATACAGTTAATTCTCAATAGGTTTTATAAATATATGTCTGTAATGAATTTGCCGTCGAATAGGCGTAAATTCTAAACACATGTATGTGTTAAAATATGTAATAAGGCGATTTAAATAATGTAAATGCACTTGAACTTCTTCTCTACCTCCCAAAAATATTGTAAGTGCGTTGTACGCTACTACAGATTCACTTAAAACGCCATAACTACTTTTCATATTGGTTCATATAGGCTGTTCGCTATATACTGAGAGTGTTGAAACATTTACACTGGTTTTTATTTACATGGAAGTTTTCATATTAAAAATAGTAAAGACGGCTGAAAAACGGCAGAAAGAAAACTTTATGCAGGGCCTATATAATGTTTAGCATAGTCTTATGTAATATCCTTGTATCTTGGCATGGCATGCACACCCTGGATAGATTCACTGAATGCCAGATTCTTACAAGGTACGTTTTATTACAAATCAATACACAATATGATTACGAATCACGCCATCTGACGAACTACTTCCAAAATGATTCAAGGTAATAAACCAGAACAATCTAAGCTAATCCAAACTCATGCCATTAATATAAGAATCAGACATGGCGTTTTGTGTAGAAACTGTCAGAAATCAGACATAAAAATTAAAAATATATTTTAATTTTTTTAAAATACAAAAGCTACGAAATAATACGGAGCATATTTTCATGTCTTAATCCCTGTCAATATGTTATGTTATTATTGGCCTGTAACTCAAATGTGGTAATTGCCAAGGGGCTTAGAAAATTAAAAATTAAAACCGTAATGACTGCACGTTACAATCAAGCAGTAGTTTGACGTTAATGCGATAATATTGAAGTTATTATAGTCTATAAGTACATGCAGTCAATAGGAATTTAGTATTTTAGGTGTAAACATTTTTGTATGCCACGCATGGAAAACAGAAGATACACTCTGCGAAAACAATCAAATCATGAGGTACGTAAATATTGTTGTGATATCATACTAGCATTCACAATTCGAAAAAAAAAATTTAATGTCATCAAATTACTGCCTTTACACAAAAATAATATCCAGTCTGGAGTGTATTTGGAAAGTTAAAGAAATATGGAATGTTGGTGCATTTAAAATGGCCTCGTAGAACCACCTAACTTGTTTGTGATTGGTGACTTACGCTGCTGAACTTAAGCAATAAGCAGTGATTGCTTAAATGTTTACGCGTAAATTTGAACAGATCATGTGTAAGATTTTTTCAAGTTAAACTACTTTAGCATAAACGGGGATTTACTCTTGCCACTCTGGATTTATCAGTTTTCTGTCGATAACGTTTGTTTCAGGTAATGGACCAACATTTTTGTAACGACAGAGCATAAATTTAAGCTTCGCAATTTTTTTTTAAATTTCTGCAACTTTGATATATATATATATATATATATATATATATATATAACTTTGTAACAGGAAGCCACACAGAAGGTTAAAATAATTTATCTTACACCAGCTGCTACAGTGAACAAAACCGAAGCTGACACCACGCAGTATTGTTTACAAAAACAGAACTTTATAACATATATAGCATATAGTAGATGGTACACTGTTAAAAATTTCCATAAATTCACGGAAATACGTTTCTGCAATTTTAAAGTAGATTTTACTGTGTTTCTTAAATAAACGTGGTATTAATTACCATGAATCCTGGAGTTAATGTGCGCGCACAGTGGTACTAAGCGAAAAGAAGTTAAGTGCAGCTTCCTGGTTGTCCACACTTTGCCGCGAAGAGAAGAGCAATACAAACAAGGACTCATATCGCGCATGGACAAAGGGCCAAACAGTCCAGTTAGTGACGGAAGTGTTCAGAGTAGTGACCGCATGGGCGTTTTGTACCAACTGGGAGCAAAACCGCATAAGGTGCATTTGAATAGCAATAGTCCCCCCTCCCCCGGGTGCTGATATTGTCGTACAGGGCCATTAGGGGGGCGTTTCCTAGGCTGGGATTGGTTGTTGGGCTCTTTCGATACGAATAGCACCTAAGTGCCATGAGGTCTGTGATTGGTTGAGGGCTTAAGCCCCGCCCTAGAAGCGGTTGGGCAAAGGTGAAAGGGGGAGAGGAAGTGAGGAGAGTGAACCCTTTAGGTACAAGTTATGCCTAAACACCATAAGGGGGAAGTGGATGTCTGCCCCCTCTCCTGCACCCTATGCTTGTACTAGCCTATCTCTACCATTATGGCATACCCCCTCCCTGTCATAACCCTCCTATCCTTATAATATACCTCTGTCCTGTCTTAAAGCATCCCCTGTAGCCTCTCCTGCCCCCTCCCTTTCCTTAGAACATACTCTTCTAGCCTACCTCACTCAATGGCCACATACATCTTGTATTCTCCTTGCTTCAACATAGTTGAAAAAAAATCGCTCCTGTTCTATGTGCTTCGCGCTAGGGTTTACGTACCTTTAATGCTGTTTATTTATACAGTAAAAAACCTTTTTCTCATAATGTAACTAATGAAGTTCTCTAAAATCAAGATGTCAAATACAAAAGTTGTCTCTTATAAAGTTTATATCTTAGCACTACATGGAACTTACTTGCTCGTATATTGTCACTTTGGTACAGTGGTTAGAGCTTTTGCCTGGCATCTATTAGGTCGTGGGTTCGAATCCCAGCAAATACGAAAAATTTTTCAGATTACTAAATAATGTGTAAGATTCTCGAGATATAATAGATAATAAGTAAATGTAGTATTTCTGGAAAATGGAGTGCCAGTAGATTAAAGAAATTTAATATTTTTGCGGAAAACGGATTGTCCGTAAATTTACGAAGGGTTCCGTTATCAAGAAAAACTGATGTCCGTTACTTTACGAAGGTTTCTGGATAATTTTTCCCAGCACTTTTCCGTAGTTTCATGGAAATTTTTTCTAACAGTGTACACAGCGCAATGAGAAAATCCTACGAAGTTCCTTTAATAAAGTTGCAAATTCGATCAACAATTAATTTTTCGCAAGAAATATTTATAATTTAGCATGATATTTAGCAAAGGTTATGAATAAAAATGTATGCTGTAAGTATAAATATTTACAAGCAATAACTTCATATTGTACTAACATAAGATAATACTACTCAGCTGACACCAGGGAGGGCAGTTATAACGCTGGCCAACTAACACAGTCATGCAAGTCAGAAGTAGCCTAAGTGTAGCCCTAAATCACATTAGCCAACGTTAGCCACGTGGTTGATACAACCACCAATCACCAAGCTGTCTTGTTGCGTTCCACCATTCCTCCATCCTAGGATATACTATCACTTGTGTACCGAGCGAAATGGCGAGAAGTTAAAACACTGAGTATGCATTCGTGAGGGCACAGGTTCCATTTTCCGTCACATTTTTTTTTTTCAGAAACACTCCACAAGCGATTTAAGGGTTGATTCCTTCCTGTACCATTTTGTGTGAAAACCTTTGGTTCAGTGTCTGATGACCTCGCCGAAGACGTGATGTTAAATAATAATAATCTCTGATTTCCTAACCTTATTAACATTTGATTAATGCTGAGTACATTTCACTCTAGGTACACAAACCTTTATCTTGCATTTCAGACGACCAAAGAACTGTCACAATTTACGTTATTAAAAAACAGAGTGCATCATTATTTAACATTTGTACAACTTGTTACCAGCCTGGTAGTTCTATGTTAATCCCTTCTACAAATATACAGTTATATTTCATTTTTTGCTGGTTTCGAAAGTGCTGAAAACGAAAATTTTTATGGCAGCCAACATTCAGCACCAGTAATTTTTTTTACTGCACAAATGATTGTTAAGGTAAAAATAAGTATTCCACAAACCCTAGGAAATGTTGAGACAAACGATGTCCTAGAGTCACGTAAGTTGACAGGGTATATTCTTACTAAATACTATGTCACTCTAACCATATACATTTGTGTAAGAGAATGCAGTACGGATTATACAGTCGATGATAATTTTATTACGAGGTAATGAAGCAAATAACTGGAGATATTATGGATATAAGATGGCTGCCGTCTGAAGATGGTGCATCTACGTTAAACCCACTACCTAACTAAAATAAAGCTGCAAAATATTAATAATAAGATCCAAAATAGAACATTAAGTGTCAGCATATTTTAAAGCTCCAGTTTGACAGGAAACTTTGCATTTGATCCTGAGATTCAATTATTAAATATGTGTTTGTAATTCGGTAGAATGTATATTGCGAAGTGTGCAGTTGTGATCTGCGCTGTTTCGTACATACGCAATTGCAATAAAGTGCAGCCATATGAGCACGGAAAGTTATTCTGTCCCATTGCGAGAAATATTCAAATACATTAAGTCATCCAGACATTACAATCCGAATTTAGACCTACCAGACAAGATATATCTTTCGTTACAAGGATTAATACTGTTAACAAGAAGTTACCATCATAACATATATAGGTACCTATGTTCCTGAAAGTGGGCGCAAATAAACTCTCAAAGTTAAAACTATTTACGTAATCTGGGAATTTTAAAATGTAATTCTGATTAAGACGCATGATACAGACATATACTAAATATAAGACAGCTAACTAAGTAATATACGAATACCGAGTTTAATAAAATTGACTAAAATATTTCTGAGATGTTCTATCACAAAGATACAAAATAACAGCCGCTTTCAAAATATTATACAATATTGAACAATAAAGGCAAATATAGTATGTGTACTAAGTTTGATTAAATTTCTGAAAATATTTCATCTGATAAGTCAAACAATGCTATACATAAATAAAAAGTCGCCATTTTGAAAATATGAAAACTGGATAAACGAAACGCACAACAGTGAAGTCAGCTTTGCGTGTAGTATATGTGTATTAAATTTTGTGAAATTCTGAAAGATATCTCCTAAGATATAGAATTCCTTGCTAAAAATATATAAACGGCCATAATTTTGAAAATATGAACACAGGTTGAAGGCAATATACATAAGCCAAGTCAGCTTTGTAGCTATGTAGTGTATGTGTACCATGTTTGACGAAATTCTACAATATGGTTTCTTGAGTAACTAGATGGATCGAAAACTGTTAAAATAGCCATAATTTTGAAAACATGAAGAGGCCGTAATGAAAAATATATAAATTTCAAGTCACATGACAAAGTACTATATGTGTACAGAGTTTGATGAAATTCGGTCCACTGGTTCAAAAGTTTTTAGGGTGACACACACCCCAACACACACACACACACACACACATACACAGAGACACGCTGACAGGAAGGTGATCTCGTAAGCCTACATTTCCCTTCGGAAAGTAGGCTAAAAATAGTTAATGGCATAATACTACACCGCTTAAAAACATTAATTTATAGCCATTGCTCAAAAAGCGAACACATAATTCGAACCAATTTTAATACAAAACCCCCATTCACATAATCAGAATAAGTTTATATATATATACTTCGTTTTGTTTGTAGTTGTGACATATACAAGCCGGCGGTCTATTATGACCGAGCGAAACTAACTAAGCTTTGCGATGTATTGTGGTCTGTATAGCAGATACCTGATACCTCGTTTGCGAGTACGAAAAACTTTGTGACATCGCACTTGCTATGATGGTAGTTGGTAATACATATCTGAAGAAATTTCTCTTACAAAATATTCAAGTCTTTGTTTACAGTAACAAATATTTCTTTTTGAGTTGTTGATTAGTATCCTCGATTGCAACGCTACTTAGCCTAGTAATTAGCTACCTGTATATATGTCCTCAGCAATAGGCTATGTCGGTAAGAATTCTATCATAAAATTTAGTTAATATTTTCAGGGAAGTAGTGTATTGAAATCATTTTGAATGTGATATGTGTGTGTGTGTGTATATATATATATATATATATATATATATATATATATATATATATATATATATATATATATATATATATATACATATTGTAATTTGAATCTGGGAAATAATGTACGCTATATACTTTGCACTTTTTACAGAGAAAAATCTCTGAAAATCAATTGTCTCATGTAATGCTGGCTTTTATAAGAACACTGAAATGAAGACACGTAAAAAACGAAATAAACACAAACAGTTTCCATAGTACTAAATTAAGATATAGGCATGCATATACATACATAAATAATACTTAAAGATATGGGTTTAATACATTTCCAGTTAACTTTGTTGAGTGTTCTTCTCTTCTGCATTACGGTTTACACTGTTCCCTTACTACAGGAATTATAAGACGACGACATTGTTAACTACGTAAGATATAGACTATTTTTCTGCTAAAATAATACATGTATATAATTACTAGAGATTTTATTATAAAATTAGATATTAAAGTAACGTATATAAGTTATGTAGACGCCCTATATGAAACACTGCGTGTGAACCTACATCTGAACACTGTTGAACTACATAGAAGTAGTAGGCCTACCTAACATAAGTGAACCAGGCATTTGTATAACAATTGGTTACAAATCTACGTCGATATTCCAGCGATTGAGTTTACGAACAACTTGTATGCAAAGTACCTTTATTGGTAAGGCGCAGACCTCATTTGCTGTCGGCGAATATCTTCTTGCTTCGCTGTGGAAAAGGCAAAATCCTTCATTCCTTCCACTCTACTGCCCCGTAGACACAATTCGCCTAACCGAACGCTGTGACGACGGAAGTGAAAATGCAATTTTCGTCCCTCGAAATTGGAATTCGTTGGAAACAATTCAGTTTGCTTGAGCCGGAAAGAGAACACTCAAAATGCAGTGCAATAAGAGAATGTAAAGGTAATAAAATATTCTGGAAAAATGTAACATCGTCGGCGTAGTCAAACAGGTAAACACAAATAAAGCCCAGTCCCAGTACTAACACCCACAATAATTTATTAATCTCGCTCCTTGAATGAAAAGTCCGTACATATTCATGAAGTGTCTCACTGTCAAAATAATTTACCAAAAGTACAAAATCATTTCGAAACCTGTTGCCAATTTATTTCCAGAAATACTGAAAGCGCATAAGATTTTAATGTGGTACGTTCTTGATACAACAAATATTGTGTTCTAAAATTTATTACAAGAAAACCTTCTGAAACTCAGAAAAGCATGGCCCAAGATAAATTATAAAACTTTGCTGCCTGTTAAAATAATAATTAACTATTTTCTTTGTTAAAGTTATGTGTAATTTGTATTATTGTGGATTATTTTTACCAAATTAAGATGCCATTTTTTCATAACATAATGACAAGTTTATTTCATACCGTTAGGAATTTATGCTCTGAATTGTTTCATTTCGGAAAAATTAAGTTATTTGTTTGAAGGTTCTGAAAATATTTAGAGAAAGTTATACCTAAAATGTGAGGAGCCCTGGGAAAAGGGACCTTAAGCAATTGTAAGATAAGGTCCCTTTTCACATGACTCCTCACAAATATTGAAGTGGAAATGTAAAAAAAAACCCACCGTTTGAAACTAAACACTTTAAGAGTGCGTGGTAGATAAACAAACGCTGAAAAGGTAAATTGATTTGTATGCTTTTTTTGAAGCCGATATGGATGCACTACTCAATGACCATCCTAGATAATGGCATTTGCCAACTTTATGAGTAAATATTTATCCAGAGTTACTCATTCGTAACGCGTGATTTCTTTCGCCGCAGTTAAATGCACGAGGTCCCAGCGTCAGAGATTGTGCCTCAGAAGTTCGTAACACTGGAAACAATTTTGTTCAAAACGTTGGCTAAAACTATTCTCTAGGATTGCTATTGTTTAATTTTCGCAAAGTGGCTTCAATAAACCTACAGTTATAGAATAATGCTTTTAGTGTTGGATTATGTACCACGCCCTCTTAATTACTACATATAATTCTTAAACGCTTAACCATTTCATTCTAGAAATAAATAAGTATATATATACATATATATATATATATGTATAATATATAAAGATGTTTATACGTTAGTTTTTCTGAATCATTAATGTTAATGTTTTATCATTATCTCTGTCGGATAGCGTGAAGGAGTATTTGTAAAAGAAACAACCTACCCGGACTACTGGGGTCAGTTAATTAATGAGAATCGTAAAGTAATGCCATTTGACAGTAAGTGAGTTTGGCCTATTCACTATTTGAGGTGAGGTGAGAGGTTTTTAAGGCTCTTTAACTACGAGGTATTTAGAGTCGATGAGGGTGAACTGAGGGGCAACACAACATTCAGTAGCGAATTTTTGATATTGGCATCTATGAAACTGTCATAAACTCATAATAAAATGTAAATTAAAATGATTGTGTTTCCCGCCTCCTGACAGGGCCATAGTGTGAGTGGGAGAAGGCCAGAGTGAAGTTTGGGCAAGCTTCTCGATTAGCGAACATGCATGTCGCCCTCCGGCCCGAGGACTGGGTGAGGTGAGGTGAGAAAGTCCGCTATGTTCCTCTCATGAGAAAATTTCGGAGATTGAACCCGGATCGCCAAGATGGGAGGTGATAGGTCTAAACCCTTGACCGCAGCGCCCTCCCGCCCATAAATGAAGGAACTCATAGTTAATGTTCAAAATGATATCTTCTTGCATCCTCACACACATGCGCACATCCTACCATAAAGTGTATAATCACGTCAAATACTCCCACATACGCCATACAGGACACACCTGAGGGCATCAGCATACCTGTATCTATAACATCATTGAAACAACATCGGTGCTGGAGAAAGGGCACGGTATAACGCAATTTTCATCACCATTTTTTATTTGTACCAGCTATTTTTTTTTTATTTTAGACACAGAATGTGACTAAATTTGGCTCTTATGAAATTTTTTTATCCCTCATAGTTTTCGCGTAATGGATGAAAATAAAAATATAAAAAATGCAATAATTTTTTTTACAATGCAAATAATTTTTATTTTTTATTTTATGAGCATGGCATTGTAGGCTGCAATGTCTTTATCCACTGTAATTTTTTTTTTAGTTTGGTATATCAGTTGATTTTAGTGTAGTCCTTAAAACGGAAACGTGCAAAATATGACTTTTACAAGCCATTACGTGAAAACAATGAGAGATAAAAAAATTTCATTAGAGCACAATTTTGTCACATTTTATGTCTAAAACAAGAAAAAAAATCGGATACAAATATAAAAATAAAAACACGGTGATGAAAATTGTGATAGCCGCGTCCTTAACGTATTTTTTTAAGGTATTGTGAAGTACTAATCAGGCTGCTACTGACAAAACAATGCCTAGTCGTTTCACTCTGCCTTCTCCTGGAATAACGGCGTTGGCATAGGATTTCCTTATAGATGAATTCATTGATTATTTTATTTTGTCAACAGCACTACCACATGTCACAGTGTCATAGCCAAGAACACCAGAAAAGTGGTTCAAAATGGCTGTCTTACTTATAGCTCGGTAAAGAAATATCTTCAAGAATGTTGAATTTGATGTGATACTGCTATCCAGAAAATATTTGAGTAGTTCCGAAGATTCATGAAAATAATCAGATACAGCTTAACCTGCCGATTATACTTCTATTGCAACTGGAACACACAGTATCCATGTCACCAGAATGTCTTAGTAAAGTCCACGTCTTCTTGTCAAACCACCTGAGGACTTCATCAACAACTACTCAAATGTTCATATCCGTCTATACACCTGCGTATTATTTCTCATGACGCCTGATCGTGAAATACCCACCCGCAGTAAACTTTCTTCAGAATTATGGTGACATACGACACTATGTTCCATCATTTGCTGCAAGTGAAGTTGGCATGCCTTGGCGTAGAGTGTCTGATCGCAGAATTGAATAGAGGCAACATTTGGGCAATAGTTGCAGTATGTAAATCCCAAATTCTTGTCGTCTCAGCCCGAGTAAAGTGTAAAATGGGGAACACTTTATGCAGGTACATCAACAACAGTTTCCCAGTTCTACTCGTTGTCTACAAGTGTAGTCATATGTTATTGAAATTCACAGCATATATCAGTAATTCCTCATTTTCAGATGCTTGTTTACTTGATTATTCTCGTTTGAGCAATGTAGAGTGCAACTTCAGCAGATTATCACAAATGTTAGTATATTTCTATATATATGAGTAATGAGTTGAATCAATGTTGCAGCTGTGAGAATATGTGCACGAACAGCACGCGAGAATTCACGAACAGTCAAAACATAGAGACAATTTAAAAGTAATTAAAAAAACAAGCTTAAAATAAACACCGCAGGACGTTAAAAATTATAACAAAATTCTTCTACCCTATCCCCAGTAGATACATGTAACACATTCAGAAACACATGAATAGCTGCATATGCAATCTAAAAGAAATTTGTATTTGTGAAGTCATTTGTTTATAAAGTTACAACGGTATACTTTATAATGCTACAAAGGAATTCTTTCTACCTATATACCGACAATTCTTGCACTTTAATTTTTTTTTTGTAAAATATGACAAGGCACTACTTTGTAGTTGTACAATCTTTTGTAAGTGTTGAAAAATTTTCCTTGTAAAATTATTGGTTTATAATGCCAAGAGGATTTTTTTCGCAAAAAAAAAAAAATTGAAAAAAAAATGTGTGGTCTACCAAAATCATAGGTTCGCCAGAAATTACTTTTGCAAAGATCATGACTTCTGGATTTAATTTTTCTTGAATAAATTGCATGTTTATATTAATTGCGTGCTTTAAAAGAAAAAAATTACTGCGCTGTACATTGAGTGTATACAAATAAATAAAATCTGACCGGTACAGAAGAAACAGTGGTCTAGGGGTAACATACTTGAAGCTAAGCGCTGGTATTTTCTCCTGTTGTACTTATGGCAACAGCTGGTAGGTATAAGCTCAATTCGGTTCAAAACTTAACACCACCAATTTTTTTTTTTACTTTGGAAATAATTTCAAGTAAATGTCTTTTATTCAAAATGTATTTGCTAAATAAGTTAAGTGTTATTTATGAAGTACAATATCTTTAAATTTATTTATTTATTTTCCTTATTGAAATACAACTACAAGGCTATTCCCTGTAATTTTACAAACATATACTTTGTATTTTATTACAAGAACAGCCACTGTAGCTTTACAGGGAATTTCTTCGGCAACAGGATTTAGAAATATTTTCTTTGTAAAAGTACAACAATTTTTTTTAGAGTCTGGCCAACGTATCGGTTGATTTATTATATTTATTTCTCAACAGCTTCTTTATTTTTTGCTCCCACCACAACAAATCAGAGTCAATACATGCTGCGCGATCAATCAGGAGACAGCTCGTCTCCCATTGGCTGAGCAGGATAAGGGGCTTTACCCTATATAAACCCATGGTTTTTCCAATCTCCTCATCAGTCGCACTCGTGTCTATCTGATGACGGGAACAGATTCCAGTTCCCGAAACGTCTTTTTGTTCTTGGAACAGCGCAAAATCTTCGCAACGTAATCAGTTGCAAAAATTAAACAGAAGACAATGTTTATGAATCCAGTAATAACTGAATATTAAAATTTACAGAATATCGTAGTTACATTTTTGTGACTCTAGACAGCAGCGATTTATTCTGTGCGTAAAAATTATAGGGTTAAACAAAATTGGTTCAGTTTTGAGTATGTTAAGCATTAATAATTTCCTGTAGATACAATGTCGGTAGTTGTGTATTGCTACCTTAAATTCCACGCGTTTCTATGCGGTACAGAGTGAGGTAGAGAGAGTAAAAGAGAGAAACAGAAAGAGAAAGAAAGAGAGAGAGAAAAAAAGAAGACAGAAAAAGAGAAAAATATCTGAAGAATGAGGAAAACACACGAAGTTACTTCCTCTCGTCCCAAAATACCTGCTAACAAGACACAACTATCGAGAATGGCTAAGTTATTGAATCAATAATGGAGAACCTTATCGTAAAATGCAATGCTTTAAGATCACCTCAAGTGTACACTATTATTAGATATCTTGTTTCCTCTTTTATCATTCAAAATTGGTTTCCGTTAGATTTCTTATTGAGAAGTTCTTTCTGCTTCATCCTCTTCAATAGTTTTGTTGAATTTGGTAAGTACGAATATGTGTGTATGAAAAATGTACATCTCACTCACTCATCAACGCACATCCCAAGCAAAGACATGTAAAATATTGAGAGTGGCTTCGCCTTGCGTCGTAAAACTATGAAGGGATTTTTCGAAGTACGAAAATTTAGTGTGTCAAAAGCATTAAAATACATTATCAATCAATCTTCGATAACTCTTGAACTAGTTGAGATTTTGAGGTGGCTGTACCTTCGGAAAGAAGTGTACACATATACGTGAAAAGATTTTTTAGTTAATTTTGAAATTCTACCTCTTAGGGCATTAAGAACGTAATACCCGTGATTTCAATTAAAACTATCTATAAACCAGACAAGACACAGAAAAAATTACCTAAAAAACTATTTCGAATTTTGTTTTTCCACAATTCAACAATTTAGGCTGTGGAAAGATGTAAACTGTATCAGGAGTCCGGAAAAGAAGGTACGACCACATATAAATAATTATAAACATGTTTGCTTCTCGTCGTCCCATTGACGCGTGTATATTTTAGGGTATGGGACTGTACACACATATTTAATTTCCTACGAATTCTAACGACTTATCTTAGCGTAGTTGTTTGAATCACTTGTGGAAGGTTTTGTGTTCGAAAAACGTGTAAGGCACTGTGTGGGAACTAGTGAGGTATTATATTCGCACATATTATTTGCAGCTAGCAGAAGAGTTTGTTTTATTTTCAAGTATGATAATTTAATGTAGTTTTCCTTTGCAGCATAGAGTAAAAAAAAGGTTAAAAGGTATTTTCCGAACATCTTCTGTGTCTCATAAACTTGGTGAGGAATCATTATCCCTTAGGGGTGAACAGTTTTAAAATATTATCTCATATTAAAACGACAAACTATCGTTATCGTATTTCTTACAATAATTTACGCTGTCAAATCTGCGGCCAGGAGGCTTTATATATATATATATATATATATATATATATATATATATATATATATATATATATATATATATATATATATATATAAGACAATTTCTGTTTTCAGAGTACATATGTGTTAAACGGTTAAAACATTATTTAACTACTTTGCGTACAGTACACAAAGATTACTGCTCTGCTGAACGTCGACAATAATTGCATTCATTCAAGCCGACATTAGGGAACACTGTAAAAACCACACCATGCGTCATGTACATTGGCTAATGCATGCCTTCTTACTTTGTGCGTGCAGCAGTTTCTGAATATATCAAATGTGTTCACATATTTTATTCATATGTTTTGCCCACAGGTGGCGCTAGCGTTGCGGTCAGATTCCCGTCACCCGCTCCCCCCACCCACACACAATATTCACCAATCAACTCTAACCACAAAACCAACATGCTCAACCAATACCTGCGAGCTGGCACATAACATGTGGTCGGATTATAATACAGAGATAATAGAGATGACGGTATGGTGTTTGTGGTGAAGGTGCAGGCAGTTGTTACGTTCATGTCACGTGGTCACCAACGTGCCTGAAGCTCTCTCGAGAGCTCCGGAGAGGAATAACATTTCACCTTTTCGGGTCATTAGACTAAACTTCAATCTACTTTACACTCGTTTGTCTTGTGTCATTGGTCGGCAAGTAACTGGAAATCACATATCGCCGGTAGTAAAAAATTTACACTGTCAAAGGAATTAAGGTAAGATTTCTACTCACGATACTGTACGTGTGTAGAGTAGATTAACGCAATTAGAATAAAGTACCTAAATAATAATAAGGTAACCCAATTAGCGCATTGAAAAATTCTTCTCATACAGCTATTTGAAACCGCTAATCCAATTAAATAAAAATCAGCCGCATTTGTACCTAGTGTTACAAATAATTACAATTACAACAAAATTGTCTGGAATATGACCAAGTTTTTTTGCGTTAAAATTTTTCTGTAAACACTGTTAGTTAATTTTCTTAGTTTACTGTGGAATTTAAACACACTGTTAACCGTTTTAAAATTTGTAAATCTATGACTTGAAAATATTTGCTAAATTATTTGTATACTTTTACTGTTAACATGAACAAATTATGTTCGTTGCTTGGCAGTAAGTATTTGGTAGAAATACAATCGCCCATCTGAAACAAATTAGTGTGTCAGGAAAAACTGTATTAACTACGTGTGGTGATAACTTATAATAAGTCAAAAAGAGTTTTAAATTTGCTCCGAAAATAAACACATTTTAATTTACAATTCTTTAAATAATATACACAAACTTAAAAATTATTGCTGTACAGCAGAGTAATTTTGAATTAAGTATATCATAACAAATCAAGAATTTATTGTTCTATTGAAGGTTGAACATATCGATGGTGTTTTAGCAAAAAGCCATAAGCCACATTGCAATGCTTAAATATAATAATGTTTTCTGTAATAACGAATTAGTGTATATTTTTAGAAAATTTACACGTCATACCTTATGTGGTTATGCAAATGAACTACTAGTCCGACAAATTATTAGAGTTGTTAATTTAAACTTGAAAATATCTTATTTAAGTTAATTCATATGTTGGTTACTACCTTTTGCTAAAATAACATCGATATGCGAATGAACGGCTTAAAATTTAAGTCATTAATTACGAAAAACTACATCTCAAAATAACTATTTGCTCCCCGACAATATTATCCAACATTATGTTTTCTTGGAAATAAGTGATTTGTTTCGCCAATATTTTAATACTAATAATAAAATCAATTTCAAAGTCAAAAGCCCTATCAGAGACGTAACTAAGATCAGAATTCCCGAAAGTCCTAATCCCAAAATACATGTTTCATGGCAACACAAAAACTGTGAGAACAGTAAACTTAAAACTAAATTTGCGTCAAGGAAAACTTCATAAATTTATTTGCGAAATAGGATCTCCAGTCAAGATGATCAAGTTTGATGCATAACAGTGGTTAACAAACATATTTCAAGTTTCTCTAAACTCAACCATATTAAGGCAACTGACGGCAGAGATTTGTAGCAATATTAATTTTCGATAAAGTTAATAATCTGTGACGATTCTTTGAATTTCTGGATTGGGTCCATAAGCACTAAAGGTACAATTATTATAAGGCTATCTATAACTGTGCAGATTAGAGTGCAGTTTCAGAAGTGTCCTAGACGATATGGCATTAATTTTTTTAACCTATGTTATCACAGCGCAAAAAATTAACATCTCTCTATTTAGTTTTTAAAAAGTTCTTCAAGTGGTTTCCCTAATCATAAAATGAATATACTATTTCATTAAATTTTTAATCTAGGGTCACCTGAACTCACGCCATTACGAACAACAAATGGCTAAAAAATATATTAGGAAGTTTTATTGAGCATAATTTTTTAACATCGGCGCAGTTTTCAAAACCTCAGATCGTAAAGAAATGTTTCATATATTTTATTAGATTTGTCACCAAAGGAAAAACAGCAAAATATTTAGAGCTAAACGACCACAGTGTATTGGCAAAAGCAGGAGATCTAAGGAATTGTGATGAGCAAACTCAAAACAGTTAAAAAAAATCTGTTGGTAGGGATTACAAATCGTTACTCCCGAATAATTTTATTTTCATTCGCAAAACAATATACTTACATTAAGAAATTAATTTTAAACTGCTCTATGTAGCTTTAAAGCTTTAAAATTTTCAACGAAATCATTGACAACAACCATAAACTGTAAACCGAAATAGTACATCAATAGTTAACGTACTACCGTACAATTATTATTCCATTTATTCCAAGGTACTGGTATCAACACATGCAAAGCGTTATGTACCATAAATATTATTAAATTATTTTTATTGTGTTCCCCATTTATTTGTAAACAATATTTAAACTCATGTGAAAATTGGCTAGTAACTAAACACAAAGTGTTTCTTGATGTTTTGCTGACGGTTATTTCATGATATAGTGAAATATATTTCAACCGAATATTTTTAATCACATACTCACCGAGGAATATCCTTGAAAAGTGTAAATGTTATTACAACTAGTATAGCTTGGGTTTCGACTTTATTAACATAAATTATGAATAGTTATAGAAAACTATTTTACTAAAAATGCATTTTATTTGTAAATGGCGATTATTTCTCTTGGAAGTAATGATTGATTGACAATTACATAAATGAAAATATTAGCGCTAACAAATGTAATCATGTCAAACACTCGACTTTCTAATGAACAACCATCACGTGTGAAAATAACATGGCGATCATATTCCGTCATAATAACATGTTATTTGTTTCACCGATGTGGTAAGCATTCCTACAATTTATTACCACAAATACCTCGTGTTGAACAAACAATAATGTTTACGTGCAATTTTTTTAAAGCAGATTCATTCGGCAGCAATTATTAATTCCACATTTAAATTCCAGGTGTGAATCTTCCATAGGCAGAGTCCTAAACGTGACTTATATAATTCACTTTTATGAACACTTATTCTACTGTTTAAACTGTAGCTAATATTTGTATTAATTGTTTTTTAACACTACCGGTGTGACTGTGATATCTAACGATTAGAAATTACTCTAGAACTAAAACCTTGCATCCTCTCTGTGCACATCTAAGTTCACCACTATTCTATTGGTTTTGTTTACGTGAACTGATATTTTTATAAACAAAATTTACATGATCAACATAAACTAATGTGCACGCTGCTTAGTGCATTAAGAAAACATTGTATAAATACTTCGCATAGTTTGTTTGGAGTCGTCCCGTATGACTCTCCAAGCTAAGTTGTCTAATAGTAAATAAATATTTTACTATCTTCCTCTCTCCTCTAGTGAAAAGCAAATTTGACTCTCTGGCACAAAATATTATCTTAACAACATAATATGGAACATTTCAGATTATAATTTTTGTTAAATAATATAATGTTGTAGATTTAACGATAGTGTTAAACATTTATATAATTACAGAAATAGTTTTCTTGTTAGTATTACTTTTGTGAATTATTGTCATTGTATATAAAGCTGTGTAAACAGGCCATATGCGTGGTGATATTAGCAACAATATTATTAATAGAATCATGCCACCTATGAACCATTCAATATGAATTTGCTACGCATTAGAATGGATTTTATTGTGAAGTTAAATAAAGTTAACAATTGTTCGCCTTTTTTATGTAGTAATAAATATTTTTTTATGTAGGGAATTTCGAATTAATGCAACGCTTTGCTAATATTAGAAACTTTCATTTGTTTACTCGCTTCTAACTCTAAAAGCTTCTGTGATCATTTTCTGCTAACAGCCTCAATGCACTATTAAAAATATTGTGAAAATGCTTTTGCGTCGCAAGTAATTAAGTTAGAAGAAATTAAATTACATTCTTAATTATAGCCGTTCCAGTCATGGCCGCTGACGCATCTGCTACGTTTGTGTAGAGACGAGCATTGTAGAAGAGAAATAATAATATTTACAACAGCAAAGGTTAGCTTTAATCAAATTTTAATTTTTGTATACCACTGGGTTGTTGCAATTCAAAACATCAGGTATAATCAGATTTATTGTAAATCACAAATGATAGTATTAATTTACATTATTGAAATGATATGTACGTTTACTTTCACAATTAACTTTCGTAATCGGAATATTTAATTTTTATTATAAATTAACTTATTATTTAAAGTTTTGATTCATATCTAGCAACACATTTTGTTAGTGATAAGCTTCAAATATTGTGCAAGCAAATACTTAAATTTCCATTGCAGTGTTTGTAAAATTTTTCAGTGTCTTAATAATAAAATGTTTATTCACGCTCTTTGAAACTACATAACTTATCCCTTACAACCAAACGGTAATATATTCAAGATAGGTTTTCAAACTATAAATTAATAAGTTATAGACACCCATCTAAATTTAAATAAAGCTCTGAGTCACTGACGGGGATAAAGAAGAACACTTCAAGTGTTTATAAAAGTATCGCACTACAAAGCGATGTGGTTTAGTGTTTATAAAAGTATCGCACTACAAAGCGATGTGGTTTACAAGATATATCACTTCTATCGAACGGAGCGAGATGTATCACCTGGACTCGCATTCAAGAGGACCCGGGTTCGATCCCCGGGTCCAGGCCATCTTAATTTACGTTTTCCATGGTTTCCTGAAATCGCTCGAGGTGAATGCTGGGATGGTTTCTTAGTATAGGCTATGGCCGACTCCTCTCCCAGCTCCTGTCCTTGTACCAAGTTGTATGTCGCCGTCAACGAGACGCAATACCCCATTACCTTACCTTATCTCACATCTCTCTAAGAGCTTGGTTTGACAAGTGAGCATCGAAAGCTTAGCAGAAGTAACTTTTTTTCCCTTCCGAAAGCGCAAATACATTTAGGAACGTCAGAACCTGATATTGTAACAATTATCCTTGCTCGCTTTATTTGCCGTGAATCAAAAAATAAATATTATTAACATTCTTAAGTATTTTTGTTTAACAGATTCAATAATGCAGTGAAAATACACGTGTTTCTATTTTGTTACAACATACCGTTCATAACTGACAGGTTGTGTTCGAGAGTCATATGTACACTTTACCTTCGAGGAGAATTATTCATGCCACAAAACATTTCTAAGACTATTTAATGTTGCTTCGTTTACAATAGAAGATAACCTGCCTCTAGGACACAGCAAAATGGCGGCTCGCTTCTTTCTAGTCGTAGGTTGCCGCACATCACCTGAAGACAATACCATTAGTTCAAGGTCGCAAATTGCTTACACAACAATTATACTGAGGTACAATAAATAATGTGTCATGAACAAAGTTCTATACATAAAAAACTACTTAATAACTACTTATTTAATGTTGTAATGTACATTTAAACGGATATATCAACGAATGTGATTATGTTTAATGTTACTCCAGGGTTAACTACATAAAACACGTTTGTGATAAATGCATATACGGAATATATTCTATCATATTTAACCTAATAAGCTCTTTTTATTTAACAGCACTGTGTTACATAGCTTGAAATATGATTACATTTTAAATCTGGAACTCATTTATTATATCAGAAATAACTAAAAAGTTTTTTGATTTTATTTCCCAAAATTACGCACATCGGTGCACACAGTCAAATTGACGTAAATATTTGTAGAATATTTTTGTACTTGCAAAACTTAAGACTAGTTTATTCGAAGCAGGATAGTAAATTGTATAAATTTGAAATTAGCTTTCTACGGGTTTTGCACTGCATGCCATACTTTTGTTAAAAATTGTGTATTGATGTAAACTCTCGGAAATTAGTGTGGTATATATAATTAAACCCAACATGAACGAGCCACCAAAAGACTTTAAATTCTCGTTGCCTTACTTAGTACTAAACGTATACTAAGCCTGAAGGAACTTTGGGAAATGGTTCTCAAGGAATCAAGATAATTTCGGAGGACACCAGTTTTAAAAAATCGAATACGGTATGAAAAAAAAAAACATAAAATTTAAGTTTACGTATGAGATATTACGTTTGTACCTGAGTTAGATGATATTCTGATTTACATTTTATGTAGCTATCTCATGCCATAAAAATCGTTCAAATTCAACCACTGTGTAATGTAACTATTAACACAGCTTAACAAAATACATAAATGTCGTGCCTTTATACTAAAATATGTGAGTACTGAGTTGAACAACATTCTGAAAAATGCTTCCTTAGATATCTCGTGTAAACATACATTCAGATGGTGGACATTTATAAATACGAACATGGCATGAAAGAAAAGTAAATGTTAATTTAGTTTGCTAAGTATTATGTGTCTAACAAATATGAAGTAGCTCTAAAAACAGGTCCATGGATATCTCGAGTTTTCAAAACTTGTCCAAAGACCCTCCAATTATAAAATACTAACACTGTACTACAAAAAAGAAGTCCAGTCAACTAATAATTACTATATGTGAATCAAGTTTCATAACACTTCGATAAATGTTTCCTTTAATAATGACCAACGTTTGGAAAATATGATCATAGTCCAGATAGCGTGTAAGCTTGCGGCAAGCATGTAATTGACTTGATTTAGGCTTGCCATTACAAGCCCTATTTGGTAAGTTTTATTCAAGCTTGAGTCAAGCCTATTTTTTACAGTTGTATCCTGCCACACGAGGCAAGCTTGTTATAAGCTTGCAGCAACCTTGAATCAAGCTTTCTTCGCAAGCTTGCTGCAGGCTTGTCGTGTGGAGATTAGTTAGCTTGATTCAAGCTTACGACTTGACATGACAAGCTTGCTGAAAGCTTGTAGACTTATCATGGGAAGCTTTATTCAAGTTTGAATCAAGCTTATTTTGCTATCAGGGAGAAAACATAAACCTGTGCTAAAAGTGTCAATGTAGACTCATTATGATAATATATACACAAGATGCACGGGTCACATAAAGCCAAAACAGCTTATTATGTGGTAGGCCTATACGTGTGTCAAGTTCGATGAAATTAAAAAAATAAACATTTTCCCAGATGTGTTAAATTATGCCTAGGATATAAAATGGCCGCCATTTTGGAAATATTAACTAAAAAGAAATAAATACACACCTGTCAAGTCAGTTTACTGAGTTGTATATGCATACCGAATTTAATTATATTCGGAGAAGTATATCCTCTGATGTTACATATTGTGCTAATAATGCAGAATGGCCGCCATTTTGAAACAAAATAAATGGTATTAAGTAAAAAACTGAAGCAAGTTATTTGCTGGGTTCTTTTAAGTGCAACGTATTTGATGAAATTCCAAAATATCATTTCTTAGATACCTATCTAATAGGCTAGTGGGATTCTAAAAGGTTCAAGTGGCTGCCATTTTGAAATACTAGCACGACATAAACGAACTACCTACACGAAAGCTAAGTCAGACTACTAAGAACTATATATGTACAAAGTTGGATGAAATTTGATCAATGGGTTTAAAATGTTTTCAGGAGACACGCATTCACACACACACACACACACACACCTGCACATACGGCTCACACACGGGAATCACACACTTACACCCACACAGAGAACTACACAGACAGGAAGGAGATCTTGTAAGTCTAGTTATTCCTTCGTAAAGTTGGTTAATATTGGTTTTAGAAACATTAATTATATAATATAAGTGAAGCTTACTTGTTGCGCTCACAGCTGGGCCGAGGTATGTTTGATGGGGTGAAGCGCCTTCTATGTGATTTCCGAAACGATCCGGTTCTGGAAAGAGAACAATATCTGTTTTCAATATAATTGAGGATTTTAATAGTAAGATATACACACGTGTATTATAAAACTCAGTTCCTTAACTCCAGAAATAGCTCCATCAGACCAATTTTCAATAAACAAATCCTATATACTCATATCAGGAAACTTATCTTATAATATTTAGTTGTATTCATATTTAAGCGTAGAACGCTTCAGGCGTGACTACCAGTTTACCACACTGACATAATTTAGAGCACGAAAGGCCGTCGCACTTTGCAATTGCAACATTTATATTAGCTTAGAATAGTTGGTCGTTACTCTTCGATGCGACTTGTGTGACAAACTGTATTCGCAATAACGCCGCTGGAGAATGGCTCGATACGTCCACACGTGCCTACTTCTTTGCAATTAACTGACACTTTATTGCGACACACGTTATTGTGAACAAATGTTGCCAAGTTGCAGAAAACTTCACAATAACACAGAAATAAAAAAGAAAAGCAAGTAATAGATGTTGTGAACAAACCAATATATTCATATACGTGTAACATGGATACAAATATATTCCAATCCGGAATAGTTTATGATAAAAGTTTGTCGACAACAACTGATACTGAGTATTATGTTTTGATTTCAGTTTCAGTGTGGTGTTTTTCAGCAATACGGTAACATTCGATCACAATCGCGTTTGTTTGAAATTAGGTTCAGTTTATATGAATAACCATCGAAGGAATCGTTCAAAGACAACATTTATGCAACGTTACAAGCCGCATTGAAATACAATATTTATTTAGGCGATGTACACCAACACTGGACGTGTTTTAATGGCATTATACTACTTTACTACGCATGCACGTGATTTATTTTAAGACGTTAAAAATTTTACCGGATATAAGTGTTAAGGGCCTGTGATTTAAAATTGGGAAAGTAGCTAAATATGTAGTTAGGCCATTTTTGGGATATCTAGTCAGACTACAATTATTAATTAGGCTAATGTTATTCCGTGTGGTGTAATATTTGTTACTGAGTTATCCCGCGTTTGTTTACACCCAACTTTATCTACAACAAAACAGGTATAAAAATTGTAAAAATTTCTAGAATGTGAAAAGTGAAAGGGAAGGAAACAATGAACTTTATAATCAATGTATTTGGACGATGAACTACCATAATACAAGACGTGCAAAAGTGTTGTGAATAGTTATATGGTACAGCTCAGTCCTCAGAGTGAATGTAAATTTAACACGACACCAAAATGCAAACAACGACCCTCACTGCACACATCCACATATTGTGTATTGTATCGTATTGGAAGTACATTTATTACAAGCCGAACTAATGATACACTTAAGAACTTGGAAAAAAAATTGTTAACAATATTCAAGAAAATTATTTAAATGCAAAAAACGTTGGTACACATTATAGTAATTAGTTTTTTTTTTCATTGAAGACTTAAGATATTTTACCTGTTATGTGTGAAAGTAGCACTGAGGTCAAAGCTGTTTCCACGCAAGGAATTGTTTATTTGCTCAACGTATTTGCTTTGTTACATAATTCATTATTTACAACGCAAACATGTTTTGTTTTACAGACACTGTTTTCCAAATACTCTCTTGTAAGTGAAGCTTACAAGAAATTGTTATTTGTTAATGCACTATTACTATACCTGCAGTTTCAAGTTCTGTGTGGTTACACAATGTCCAGAATTTGAGTACCTTATAGCATAATTACACAATACTATTTTGTTTGAGGCTCCAAATTTTGTGTATGCTTACATTTCACGTTCAAGCTACTTCATAATGTCACGAACCTCAAATTATACATTTTTTCCAGGAAATATTAAATAAAATGTCATGCAAAATTTATACGGTTTTGTTATAATATCTGCTTTTAACAACGCGACGAATATTTTTCTAGACACAACATGTAAATATATATTCTAATCTGTCAGTTAACTATAAATTCATCTACTTGAAACATATTGTTTTCATCTCGTATAAAATAGTTTTCAGAGTAAACCATTATAACAGAAGTGAAAGTTTTACGATATCTCCTCGCTTTTTTGATTAAAAAATATTTCTCACAAAATCTATAGAAATAGGCATTTACGAACCCAGTATACGATACTGCAATCGAGGCAATTTAAATATGTGCACTCTATGTTACTTTCTTCCCGTTTCAAAAGTTATTTCAGGATATTCAAATCATCCTTAGACATTGGCGCTACAAACCAGAGTTCAGCTGTGTTTGATTCCCTTGTTCCACGCTAGGAGCCGCTAGTGTCAGCCGTCATGCCCTGCCATCTATCGGCAGGACCGTACTTCAGGACATCATCGATTCCTAGTTTAATAACTGAAGCACTGGCAGCCAGAGCACGGAACGAGTGCGAAACATCTTGATCGAAGAAGATAAATATAATTTTATGACCTATTTGAAGTTACATAAAAAGTAAATATGTGTAGTCACATATTGATATTTCACTCAACACTTATGCCTTGGCGATAAAAACCACGTCAGCGTAGTAGGGTGCGGCTAGCGATCGTGGCAAATGTATTCCGTTTTCGTTGATAATAATGATTCAAAATTTATCTAGCGATAATTTGACTAGAACTGTAAGAGAAATTGATACCATTAAGTTTAATGCGGTGTATACTGTAAATGCTGTATTTATAGTAACGCTATATATTTATTCGAAAGTTTGAGAGTAGTTCGTAGGACGTTTAAATAAGTTGATAGTTAAAAATAACATAGTAATTACTTCGTTAGTATATTAAAAACGTCCAAGACGTTATTTGCAAAACAAAGTTTCTACAAGTCACTATATTTGTACAGAATAAACTCGGATACCAAATTAGGTAAGTACACTTAATTCCAGTACAGGAACAAAGGTTGGATTGGCAATGTAGACGAATTGCGAACATGCTGAACACCTTATTGTAAACTCATAAATATACTTTGACGGTGTTATAGGATCTTCAGTGTAACATTCTTGTTATTGTTACAGTGTATCGTTTAGAAAATGGGGATGAAACAATTTTACAAATATAATTCTATATCTGCAATTCATAACGAATAGTTAACTGGATCTTTGTGCGGAATAATATTTGTTATTTCATGTGTCATGATGCAAGGGCAGTTTAAATAGCAGAACAGAATGTACTTTCACATATTTTACTGCCTTCTAGCAAACGTGTAATTATTGAGAATGACGTAGACTTAATGGCATACCCATCATATTCCTGCAAGCAGATTTGTGAAATTGTGCCGTTGTTGTAGCCCCGCCTAGACGAGTACTACACAAAACAACATATTGTTTTTATTTTACAGCTTGCCTATACGGCCTACGTCTATCATTCGTTATAGTTTTGGTTCTGCAAAGTCAATAACCTATATTTGAAGTTGGTGGAACACGTACACATTTTGTCTTTTACTATTATAACAGGAATATACACGTCTAAAAATCGTGCTGGGAAACATAACAATAAAATATAAATTGTACACGCTGCTTATATATAAAATATTTCCGTTCATGTGAAAAAAAAAGAAAGCACTATCATCAAGGAATAAACTCTTTCTTTTACGCTCCAAATGCATCGCAGTATCATAAATAGTAGGACTGTTTAGTTAAAAAATTATAACACATTTACAGTGCCGCATGATACAAAACGAATAGAAGTATTTTGTTATTTAAAACTGATTGCATCATTGCGTCAAGATAACCCGGAGTATGCGGTTCATAGAACTCTGATGTCAAAAGTAATCATCAAATTAGAAATGTAATAAGAACGATTCCAGGGACCGTTAAGTAAAACATTGCATTCACAAATTTGTGTAAGAATTTGGAAATATATTAATATAATTTTACCCCTTTACAGGTAAGTATCATGCTTCAATTAACATAGATGGCACTTATGTACAAATTATTTTAATTCCTCTTCACAATTAAGTAGGCCTAACCCATATAAAAAAAGTGTATCTGGGCCAGATCTGACTATTACTGAAATTGGCCAGATCTAGCATCAGGGATATGCAAATATACACTAATTCATATCTGCATCAGACCTGTCTCAGATCTGGCCAATTTCAGATATAAGGTTTTTCCACATGGGAAGCTACCAACTGAAATACGAAATAAAATATAACTTATATTTAAATCTTAAGATGTCGAGTTGTATGTACTTATTTCGAAATTACTTAGATTACTTAAGTGCTTATTTTCCTAATATTTACAACTTTGGCAAATACTATCTTAGTATCGCTAATTTATTAATTTACCCCAACATGTATCATTGCAAATATTGTGAAAGCTGTAACGTTACTATGGGATATTTTATTATGTCATAAAATGTAGGATTACAAGCTAATTTAACATGTATTTAACATACTTTAAAAAAGGAAGAACAATTCAAATAATTAAATATCATATACTTTTTTGAGAACATGACGTTTTTTACTAATGCAATTTATATAGTGTTAAGCATTCATTGTTTTATTGCGCGAATCAACAAAGCAGTATAATTTTTATTATTGCATATTATAATGATAAACCTATGTAAGTGTGTAATTATTATAGGATTAAAAAGAACAGATTAATATCTACGTATTCAACAGTACATGGTATTAATGCTAAATTTTTCTACTGACCAGTCTAAACTTCCTTTTAACTTGTCATGTCCACATGTTAATCGAGCAAATGTGTTTAAAACCGTATTGAGATATACACAAACTAACGTAATCTAAAACGAACTAAACCATACATCGGTAGATCGAAGTTAGCTCAGCGTCAGGCTAGTATAGGCCTACTGCTCGTAGTTCGTGTTTTTTAGTAAAGTGCTGTCTATTTCTGATAAATTACTGAGCACGGAAACGTTAAAGACTGTCCCAGTAAACAAAGAATATGCGGGCTGCAAGCCGACCGCTAACAGCATGCCGATATGCCAAGAAGCAAGCACGATGTATTTTGTCGGTAACGGGCCGATGTATTTTTGTACCATCGATTGGCTCTCAACCGTTATTTCATAGAGACAACGGACTGTTACATGCAAGGTTACAAATAGACATCGTGCCGTTAACAAAAAATATGGAGGGCCAGTGTCAGAATGACAGTGGGCCTGTGACAGCTGAGCGTCGAAAAGACTGCGAGCATGTGACGGCTGAGTGTCGAAAAGACTGCGAGCTTGTGACAGCTGAGCGTCGAAAAGACTGCGAGCTTGTGACGGCTGAGTGTCGAAAAGACTGCGAGCTTGTGACAGCTGAGCGTCGAAAAGACTGCGAGCTTGTGACGGCTGAGTGTCGAAAAGACTGCG
>PNEQ01048272.1:0-12713 GCA_003012365.1 Medauroidea extradentata | reverse complement strand
TTTACTAGTGATGTTTATTTGCTTTCCACCTCGTAGGCTTGCATAGCTTAATAATTTCAGATATACTTTCATCCCCCTTTTTATATTCAACACTTTAGCTACAAACAAGGTATAACATAACTATCATAAACTCGACACTCCACATATGTTTAACTATTTAACACTACCTATATTTTTTTTACATTATTTATTTTACTACATCCAGCCTCGTGACACTTTATGGTGGGAGTCGCCGGGCATGACTTTCGTCGGTGACTTCCACCCTGACAATATATTTACTTTAAAATAGAACCACACCAAGTGTCGGCCACGATGGTGCAAAGGTTACTCTCTAGGCTGACATTGGAAAACTTATGTGAGTTCAATGATCTTTCGAGTTAGCATAATATTGTTTCTCAGATTCTGCATGGAACCATCAATTCTTTATCCAAATTTAATATCTTGTATAATCAATAGTATTTTGTATTTCATTACGGATGTATAAGGTATATTCTTGCTTGACGTTAACGTTTAACTTAAATATATTGGTTGGTCAAAAGCCTTTAAGTTCATTACTTTAATGTATCATTGTACATTTTCATAAAGGTCAAATGTGCGTGTGGGCACAATCTTTAATAACTTCCAGGGTATATGAATTGCATATTTTTTTATGTCTATTTATGTGCGCGTAGGCACCCATTTGGATTGCTAACTTGATAATATGTACCTGCTTAATGTTTTTGAATTTTTTGTGATTTTAAATTGTGCTTTTTATACACTCGTCAATGATGTTGCTTGCTATTTATATTTTGAGCTTGAGCAATAAATCTAAGCAAACTTTCAAATATGTTTGTTTGAAAATCACTCAGATTTATGTACGTACATTTTCATAGTCTATCTTTATCTTTGTTCATTGAAATACTCTTGCAACTGCAAGAGTACATTATTTCACATGAACTCCATTGGACTTTTACTAAAGTAACTGACCCATCTCGGGTTAGTCCCTTTCCTCTGTCCAATTTCATCTGTGATTTCTTCGTTGGGCTGACATGTTAACCTTTGTAAATGATGCCCTCAATGTAAAGTTTGCACTTAATAGTCTGTGTGTTCCTGCCTTGGTACTCTAGTAACTCCGATGTTTTGACCCCTCCTTCCTCGTTCACAATGTGACTCCCAGTTTTGCTTTTAATTCTACTACTGTACTATTGTGCTGGAGTACAGTTTGAATACCGTACGCGGCACAGACTCTGCTCCGGATTCGAGTCCCGAGCAAGGGAGAGTGCTTTAGGGTGTGTCATAACTGTGTCTATGTTACGTTTCGATTATCATAATGAAGGAATTGTAGATTTTCGGCGTCATGGCAGGTGGGGGCTCGGACTTTGTCATGAGAATGGGATATTTCGAACTTCGTGAATATTTGAATGGAGCTAGGATACCCTTTAATTCTGAGGAGAATGTAACAGAGTTCTGTATGCGAGCAATGGCGTACGTTGGCAATCTGAAGGGAGTTGGAGCAGCAGCATACGTCCAATGCGTACCTTCGGCATCTCGGCCGTTAACTGGGGCTCAATCGGTCGTATTGGGTAGCGTGTTGGGTGTACCGACGTTAACTGTGAATTAACCGAGATCTGCATTGGAGTTTTTTGTTGACGTGGATAGACTGCAGGTTACCCAGCTGGTAGTGTGATGGGTTTCTGTCTTGATGTCTGGATGAATCTACTCACATCGTCAACCACATATCCTGGTCACGGCACCAGAAATGTGATGCATCAAGCGTGAAACAGTTTGATACTTACTTGCTAGTGGCCATTTGTGATCATATAGTAGTGCATAAAAATATATTTGCAGTAGGCTACACAAAGACTTTAAATCTTGTTGGCATGACTGTTTTTATTAATAAACTTTAAATTCCAACTTCTACATACCGAAAGTTTTAGATTTTAATCATAATAGTCTTGAATCTTGTCAAAACCTGACGCTCCCGGGAGAGAACAACTAAACCCAAAAAACTTTAAAGGATTTCAAACAAGATTTTAAAAGACAGAAAAACGCCATGACATTTTACTTATTACATCCTTGCGAACGCACACGCCCTCCACTCGGTGACCAAAAGCACTTAAAGATTTACGTTTAAGTATTAAGTGCTCATGGCTGCTCGGCCACCTCGTTCCTTCACAGCCCATGCACCATTCAACACACCCATCTTTGTCCGAGACTAGACAACCAGTAAACATGGCCGACCCCGGGACGCTTGTTCTCTTCCTGCAGCGCCTCTGGCGGTCACCACGCGCACCAAGGTACAAACGTAACAGAAAACTAAAACTAAATTAAATATAATGACAAATGACAAACTTTATACTTTTAAACAACCTGTAAAGTGAAAATATAGCCTTGAAAAGCATAATTACATTTTAATTTAAAACATATTTTTTTATAAATTTAAACTGCATGTCCTTTCATTGGCCCAAACCGGCCCGCACAAACATATCACCATCCCTCTTGCACACTCAACGAGCAGCAGCGCACATGCACTTCATAAAAAGTAAAAGTAGTAGTAAAACTGTAAAATCCAAATATAGTGATCCAGGAACTGGGTAGGCACACCTGTGCCATCCAACAGAACTAGCCAACAACACACCCAGCCCGGAGTTATAGTACAATAATAATTAAGCTGCAAATCATAATCTTAAATTAAAATACAAAGTTGTCTCAGCTTAAATAAACCAAATTAAATATTAAATTGAACAATTTCAACATTGACACAGACAAAATGTCAAACAAAACCTTGCCAATCTCCTGTCAACAATACCTGAAAATAATTAAATAGATAATAGCAAATTCAGTAAATCAAACATAAGGAAATAATCAAAAATAAAAAATAAGACAGGAAATAATTGAGGCCTATGTGGTGGGTGGACCACTTCACAGTAGATTCAGTGTTTTTTTTTTTTTTTTTTTTTTTACAATCATTACTACCCAGGGTTACTGGATTGGCTTCTGACATCCTCAGCGATGTTATTTCGCGAGCTTGATCGTACGAGGAGTTCAAGGGAAGAATGATTGAATCGGTAGGGTCGACAAGAGTGTAGAAACCAGCGATTGCTGAGTTTGTCAACAGCTTCCAGAGAATGGGAGAAACAGTACCCGCCCACGTGCAGTCTGTGTATAGTTATGCACGATTGCTAAATTCGACAACAAATGAGCCTAAATTGGTTACCAATATCCTGGATCACCGAAGGCCTGAAGTTAAGATGCTGCGAGCCTTATTCCCACATCCTAATAACTTTAGCGAGTTGCGTTTGGCTGTAGAACTGCGACGAGATAATTTATATGAGGAGTGTTAGTGATTGACGGTTCCGGTTGTAAGTGAAGTCGCGGGACATTGTGTTCAGGAGAGTTGGTGAGGCGGTGGTCGGCCGAGGAATCCTGAAGGTCATGTCCCTTGAGGCACTCGGGCTTCAGGCGTCCAGTTGGCAGCCGTGAGGGAAGTTGACTGGAATGTGAGGGGCAGAGGTAGGTGCAGTAGTTGTATGAATTTTGGGCACCGAGTGGAGCTATGCCAACGATCCCATGTAGGATTGCAGTATCGTAGATGTTTCAGATGCAGCAAGGTGGGTCATTAACGAGTCGAGTGTCCGGCTGGAAACTAAGACGGCCGTCCCGCGTAATCCCGGCGCAGTGGAATAAAAGGCAGAAACAGGAGGTTATTAAGGATTGTTACGTAGACATTGAATGGGCAGTGAAGTGCGAAAGGGATTAGTCGACACCGGGCATCTCATTTCTTTATTAAATCATCGTGTCATGCCTATGTGAAAGATAGGTGTCCAACTGTTGTTAAGGGGAAAGTGTATGGAGGAGTGATGCTTGAATCAATGATGGATGTGTTGTTACGTGTGATGTGTTGATGAATTTTAAGAATGGGAGGTTCTTGTGGACATGTCCCATCCAGATTTTTGATAATTTGCTAGCAGACATAGTTCTGGGTCTTTATTTTCTTGGCGGAGCACGAGCTGTCGTCGATGTTAGCCGTCATGAGTTACGATTTGCGTTCCCTCCAGATGTAAAAATTCAGTTGTGCGAGCGTCGTAGGGGTGTGTTATACTCCGCAGGGGCAGGAGTAATGACGCCCGATGATGTGAAGTGTCATGTTGACGACTTGGTCCGACAATACTCGGATATTGTTACCCCGAAGATTGGGCGATGCGACATATTACTGTATAAATTTATGGTAACTAGCAATGTTCCAGTTTGAAGTCATTTTCATTATCCTCCTCCGAAACTCCGGATTTTTCGAACAATCGTAGATAAATTGCTAAAGGATGGGGTGATTTCACCTTCCAAATCAGATTACGCATGTCCTGCGTTTTTGGTGAGCAAAGGGAGTGGCAAAAGTTAACAGCTGGTGACTAATATGACTGCCGTGAACAAATTAATTAGGATGAATCTGTTTCCGATGCCTACCGTAGAGGTTGCTCTGCAGCATTTCCTTGCTTGACCTTAATCATAGCTTCCATCAGTGTTTGATACATCCTGAGAGCCAGAAGTACTCTGCCTTTTGTACCCAATGGGATCAGTACGAGTTTAACAGAGTACCTATGGGAGCATCTTTTGGTACTCAGGCTCTGACACGCGTGATTGACCATGTGTTGTCAGACTTGAAATTCAGTTTGTATTCAATTATATTGATGATATTGTAATCTACAGCGAGTCAGTGGAAGAACATGTGGCACGCGCAAAAAGAACTGGAAAGGCTGCGATGAGCGGGCTTAACAGTTAATCCCAGTAAGGTGACTTGGTGTTCTGATTCAATCCGGTTTCTCAGGTATACTATTTCCGGTGGGAAACTACGTATGGATCCAGCTAAGGTCGAGCCTATCATTAATTTCCCACGTCCAATTAGCGTGAAGAGTCACCCGATTTGTCGGGATGATGGGATATTATTCTCGTTTTATACTCTGGCCAGGGCGTTCCTTGGGCGTGATTTGATCCACCCTCTGTTGAATGTGTGAGGTGTTTAATCGCCATTGATGCCATTGACCGATGCACAGCAGGAATTGTTGTCACAAAAGGTAGCTGGAAACTTGGAGAAAAATCTAGATTGGCCGAACATGCATGGGAAAATAGCCACAAAATTCTTTGGGAAGACTCGAAACCACTTACACAGGAAACTGACAAAATTAAAAGAAAAATCAATGAATCAGCCTTTATTATTAGCAATAGCAATATTTTCAGTCAACAGAGTATTGATTTAAAAAATATGTGGATCCCATTGATTAAGAGAGAAACAACTTTACAGCACAAAACAAAAACACACACTCAACCCATCACAACCAATCAGAGTCAATCTATGCTGTGCGACCAATCAGGAGACAGCTCGTCTCCCATTGGCTGAGCAGGATAAGTGGGCCGACCCTATATATACCCATGAATTTTCCAGTCTCCTCATCAGTCGCACTCGTGTTCCTGAACCCTGTGTGTCTACCTGATGACGGGAACAGATTCCAGTTCCCGAAACGTTGTAACACTGTCTGTCTGGAAAACTACTGTGTTTTGTTTCGTCTCTTCATTGTGTCGTTTGTCTTGTCTGTATATGTCTGATATCTGTTGCATTTTGTCTCGTCTACTTGTTGTGTTCTTTTGTTATTTTTCTGTTCATGTCTGATATCTACTGTGTGTGTTGTTTCGTCTCATCGTTGTGTTGCATGTTATTTGGTTTTTTATTTTATTTGTTATTAATTCCATTTACAGTATTATCTGTTTGTTCCTTGTTTTTATTTGACCTGATTCCATCTTGGAATTACATGTTGTGTATGTATCTTGCTGACTAAGCATACGCTGCTTATTTTACGGTTTTCTTTTATTTGTTTAGTTTTCTTTGACAGTCATTCAATTTTGCAATGGAGTACGTCCAAGAAACTGAATCTATTCACCAAAAAAATATGTTCACCATGTCAAAATGAACTGAAAACGCAGTTATCAAGTGAACACTTGCATATATTTCCTTCCTAAATATGACTAACCTTTTTTATTAAATAAATTAATGGAGTTTATAATTAAATTAATGGTGATACAACAAACAACATTTCCAATTTGTCTTTTGTATGAGAGAGAATGAAGCAGAGTGCAGTGGATTTGGACAATTGTAACACTGTGTGTCGGCCACTGCATCGTGCAATCACCTCAGACCAAGTGAACATTAGGTTATAAAAGCATTTATAATTCACAGTTACTAATATTACTGTAATGTACACTCATGAGATTCTCCTAGACATACACTTTATATTTTTAATTCATTTTAGTCCACAGCTTAGTTATGTATATAAAAATACTGTTATGAAAAATTCTAGTGTTGTTATAAGCAGGAAATAAACACATTAAGCTTTATAAAAAAAAAATGGCCGGACCAAAGAAAAGTGATGTAATACATAGAAAATTGTTATGTCCAGAAATGTTACTACAAAATTTGTACATGTAACGTGAATGAGGCTATAACAAGGACTAACCAAGAGCTGTAACACCTCATTATAATGGAATTTTACTGTACATACTACACCATGAAAAGTTATGCCAGCAGACCAGTCAGTTAAGTGCTCTTATTGTTGGGATAGGCTATTACACAGTAAATCTAGCAGGAAATCTGTTATGTAAATTCTGTATTGAAACTATACTCAACAGAAAATTCAGAATAGCAATCAAAAAATATTAATCCATTTGTAATATTCTTGTTATTCTTTATCATTTTCTTGATAAATATTTTGTTGTGATTATAAAATGCTAAGTATTTTTTATTTTGTCTTTGAAAATAAATTTTGATAAATTATAATGTTTTAAACAAATTTTTAGAAAAACTTAAATAATAAGTAAAATATGTATAAACTTACCATCTGACAGCTTATGGACCTCACTTCCCAGAGACTTGAAATAAGGATGTTTCATTGCATCAGCTGCAGATATGCGTTTTTTGGCGTCATACTAAAGAAGAGGAAAAACATTAGAAACAACCACCACTAAAAAGACTACAACACATTAATCTCATCCTCACATGCATATATATATTGCATTTGATGGACATAGACGAGCCTCAATTTCAGAGCCTTGAGCTTGAACATAGTCAATAATTAAAAACCTAACTTCAAGTCAAATGAAGACCAGCTGTGCCAAAAAAAATCAAGCTGAATTTAGTCTATGATTAACCGAGTGTATCATCATGCTATTTTTATAACATTTTTGTTTTGTTAAAATACTTTACTTATAACAATACACTGGACACCCAATTTTACGAACCCTAGATTTTATGAAGGCAGCAATTTCACGAATGTACTCTCGGGAAGCGTAAAAAAATCTTAATTTGTCTAAAAAATTAAATTACTGTGGGTAAAGCTGAAATAATCGTGTGCATATCTTTTGTTTACAAGAAATTTAGTTTCACTTATTTTCATTCCAGAGATCTCGTACAGAGACACGGACATGTTATATTTCACACGTACGTGGCTGAGAATGTGTGACTTGAGTGACTGCGCCAAGCAAAGTGAAGGAAAAACAAAAACGAAATAAGACAAGTTATCAGCACTATTCAGCAGCCAGGCAAGTGTCTGGAAATAAACATGACTGGGTAACAGTTAAAAATGGTGTGAGTGACTCAGTTTGGACTCGAACCCATTTTTGCATTTATTCGACTCTGTTGCCATGCACACACAATACCTGGGAATGCTATCAGTTTGTCTATTGATATAAATTTGTGTTTCAATTTTGACTAGCCTTACTTTTCTGCAAAAAGGTACACACATTACACCATGCGTTTGCGAGATACCACTCAGTGTTTGGTCTTCTCTCAGGACAAAGATTGGTCATATTTACAGTTCAGGGGTACCCTTTTGACCGGAAGAGGTCTCTCTTGTGATTTACTTATAATCTCGCTACTAGAAGTATGGGATATTACGAAACATTCTTGTAATTACAAGTCTTTTGAATTGCACCGTTGTTTTGTGCAAGCAGTTTACTGTAAAAATTTTTGGTAATTACAAGTGGTGTCATAAAGAGCACCTTCGTAAACAAGAGTAATTCAGAAACATAAACATACTGTGCAAAATATTTGTTTGTTTCCTTATTATTTGCAAATACATTTAATACAAGCACACGTGAGAATCATAGTTTATCTTCGCAAATTGCACAGCTCGAGATATGGCAACAGTGAAAATGCAGTTGCATCTGGCAATGCCATCATGACTTAACTCGGCCTCAATTATTATGGATGCCACCTTGGTACTGCAAAAAAATGAATGTTGCCCATTGAGTAAACAGCAGCGCTTGCCTGCATATTGTTTTAATTGTGATAAACGGAACTGCAGAATCAGTTTCAAATTCATTACTGCCATCATTTTTCACTGTATATGATACACAGTGGAACCTCCTTGCATCGTTCACGTTTCTTTCGTTTTCCAGACTCCATTGATCGTTTTTCACAATCCCGACATATTGCCTACATAAACAATGTTAAATAAACCCACATGGATCGTTCATATATACATAAATTTCCCGCATTGACCGTTCAGACATTTTCGCCAACAACAAAAAAAAATTGTTTTCTTACATTTTACGTTTTCATGCCATGCTCGTATACACTTCTCGAAACAAACAGGTGTAAACAACGTATATCATAACCGCACAAGGCAAACATTTACTGTTGTCAAAAATACAGGCGAACGTAATACGTTTGGTTTGTTTTTACTATAAATTTCACTGTTATTGTTTCAAATATGTTTCACAATCGTTCATCTTTTTTTTAAGAAACGTTTTCCATACGCTACTGTAGGTTGTGTGTGTAAACACAAACATTGCCGTATTTTTGTTAAGCAAACAACAAACATGTTGCCACCAACAGAAAGACCTAATTTTTTTGTAGAGAAAATATTTTTTTAAAGTTGATACCCAAATTATTTTCAATAGATTTCTAACACGCATTGTGTACAAATTAATTTTGTTCTATTGTAAATGTGTGCTTTTATTTTTACATTTCAGTAAAGTGTAGTGAATAAATCGCAGTAACGTCAAGAATTTTGGGAATTTTATTCCGCCATTTTGTGCACTTCCGAGTAAAGCCGAAGGCAGCCAAGCACAAGCGCACGAGCCAGAGAGGTTACGTTTTGCCTTAAAATGCATCTTGTCCTTGTTATGTTTTCCATTTAGATAGCAAAAATTTTGTGAATTTTGTTAACAAGTGGAGTACACAATTTTTATTTTAAGGCCTGTGAAATGTATTTATAAATTATTGCTGTAACAATGTCGCAGCCTTCAAAATCTGTTTGCTCACTTGAAGAATGTCTTGAAATAATAAAGGAGGTAGAGAAATGTCCCTGTGAAAGCATGCTGACATCGCCCAATGTCTCGGATTGCCACCTTTAACATTAAACTATCGTCGGTAATACAAATGAGCTACGACCATATTCAATACACACATATTTGAAGTGCAAATTTTCATGTGATGGACATATTAAAACAATTTTTTTTTAGGTTATGATTTTAGTTTTTTTAAGTGGGGGGGGATAGTTGTGTGTTTTCCGCATGTTTCGTTTTCTCTCATGCATCGGTTTTTCTCATGGGTCCCTTGAAAAACGATGGATAGAGGTTTCACTGTACTTCTCTACCTATGTTCATGTACAATCATTTGTACATTATTTTTGATTACGTTAGTATCAAATATAAAGTGATTATTTTGCAAATATTTTAATTCATTTCCAAGTTATATAACACAGTGCAGTGAATAAAACATCTACTTTTTCCTTCTTACTCTGGTGAATTATTTACATAACCGTGTTGTGCTAATAACTAATGCATGCCTACTAGATGTGCACTACTGCGTTAAAATTTGTTTTGGTTACAATGGGAGATTGCAGCTACCAATTTCATGTACAGTGGAAGCCCGCTACTACAAGTACAGGATATTACGAGACGTTTGTAATTACGAGTGTTTTTAATGCCCCGTCAGTTTGTGTATGCAGTTTATTTTATAAGTGTTCGGTATTTATGAGTCGTATCATCATGAGCACTTTCGTAGATACGAGAGATTCACAAGCAACAATCATCAACATACTACGCAGAATTATTTTTTTAAATTATAAGTAAACACAATACATACAAGCGCATGTGATAATCATCGTTCATCGGCTTAGCGTGCCAGAGTGAACATGAGATACGGCAACGGTGGAAATAAAGTTGTATCTGGCAATGCTGCCGTTACTTGCTCGACCTTGATTGTTATGGACGCCATCTTGGTACAGCACGAACATGAAAGCTAATGTCGCCCGTTGACTGAGTACACAACATCGCTTGCATGCATTTTGGTTTTATTATAACGAAAGGCATTGCAAAATCAGTTTCACACTCACCATCATTTTTTTTTAATTTTGTACGTTATACTGCAAGAAGTTAAAAAGTTACATTTAAGTAACTTAAATTGCTAGAGTTGTTTGTAGAACACATTAGAGTTGTTGGATCACGGCAACGTATCAAAAGACTTCATTGGGTCAATTTTTAATCGTCTGGAGTTGAAGTTTTACACTTGCAGCGTAACCCGAGTAAGTTCATAAACTTCTTGTGTCATGTTTCATATGTTATGTGTAGGGCCCTACACTTTTCGCGATAGCGAATAAACGACGATAAATGCAAAATCGTTATAAAATACAGTTTTCAAGCGAAATTGGTGTAAAAGCTAATTTTAGCATGAAATGTAATGTTAAAACCCAAAAGTGTTACGTTTTTATGTTAAATGTAACCATTTAATGTTAAACTATGTAATATTTAGTTCTGTACATTGCGAAGACAAACCTCGACAACTGGAAAAAAATTAATATATGGCTGATCGCCGATTGGGAGTAAAAAAACAAAAGGCACTTTACCGTTTTTTTCTGGTTCAAATGAAGGGAACATTTCACATTTGTCACTTTAAAAACACTTTGCGAAACATAAAAAATTATAGACAGTATGTTTACGTCGGCAAAAGTAATGGCTGTTAGAATAACTTAAACGTATTGAATGTGGCCATTTGTGTGCGCTTGGCAACTTGCAACCTAACCTAGAACGAACAAAGAAGAACAATAAACAAAAGCGTGTAGAGCAGTGTTGCAAGATATGTCTATCATTTCATGGTTGCCACGTCATCTTCACTTCTCTACGGAGTAAAAAGTGCAGGAAATCCCGAACGCGACGGAAAAAACTACTTTTCACGCCATGGCCATAGTGTCCTCATTTTTGTTGACTTTGTATGTATTAACTTGCAGGTTGGTAGGTCTACTTTGACTTATTTTCATTGCAAGCACGATCACAATCACAGTGTTGTTTTTGGTGACGGTGTTTGGTATTGAAGCATAGTATGATCACATTTTAATTTTAATAACTTGGTAGTTAAGATGCCAAAGTTCTATCATTGCATGAACGAGAGCGGGAATTAAAAAAAAATTGGCTTCATATTTGAAGGGCGGGCGTTTACTGCCTATGGACATATCCTTAGTCTACTGCGGACTGGTTTAAAAACCAGTAATATTGAGCTAATGCTCGCCAAGTATTTTGGTGCAAATATTTAGTTCTATTTTTGACACAAAATGTTTGTTTTTTATGGTGGAATTTTTTTATTTATTTGTGAATTATTTCATGCATGCCTTACCTATTTTGAAGATACTTAGCACCTTTTTTGTCGAGTTTTTTAAATATTACAAAAAGACATTGAACTGTTTTTAACATACATAGAACTTTTACTGGCTTAATTTTAGGAACTACAAAGTGCATAATTTTATAGGGCATTTCAGTGGTATATAGAACTGCTTTTAAGTCCTTCAGCAATTTATATCAACTCTTTTTTTATATTTCCAAACATTTCAAGCACCACTTTTTTATTGTAAGCAATTTTTAACACTCGTTTTTGATTTTCCTGCATTTTTAACACTGCTTTTTAACACTGCTCTACAGTTTTTAAAGCTATTTTAGCACCGCTTTTGTCAAGTCTTTGTGACAAAATTTAAAGATTTTATTTACCGTTTTCAGGGGGCCCTAGTTCTGTGTAATGATTTCTTAATGATAGGTTTTCATTTTAGCAAAATTTATGTTGGAAATTGGAATGGATAAATTAACTGTACTCTTAATACAAACAGTTATTGTCACTTTGAATACTTGACAATGTGGCTAACATGGAGCAGCAACGCGTCTTTTGTTAGTCCAATCTGATATTGGTAGTGTTGTTTGTTTCAGACAATCACAAGTGAGCTGGCAGTGCTGTTCGTTTTAGTTGCAGCCTTGCTGGACGTCCATTTTTGTTTTGCCATGTTGTAGCGAGTGAAAATGATAACAAAAAGATAATGGAGATCATGAAATAAATTAAATTATTGAATGTTACGTTAATAAACACATGCCTATCATTTTTGGCAGTCTTGTTTTATAATAGCAGAGATACTAGCCAAGGTAAACTGTACTGTTATTATTCCTATCCCACATACGTCAATAACCAAGAAAATTGTTTGTTTATATAAACATATTTGGTTCTTACTGTAAGGTGTTTGGCCTGGCCCACCCTTAACAAATTTCCAAATTCATTCTTTATGTGTGATTGTAGTAACTCTTTTGGCTTAAAAGTAAAATAAACCTAAACTTAATTCTCGTAATTTAAAGGATGTTTACATGAATATCTCCCGGCGTCAGTATAGGTCTAAGGGAGTCCCGAGGTGCTTTATGAGAATTGGTTTGTG
>PNEQ01048270.1:0-12713 GCA_003012365.1 Medauroidea extradentata | reverse complement strand
ACAGCTGCCAAAGTGTTAAGACCACCTTTCAGCCACATATTGAGGTGTAGGCCTGAGATTTGGGGGCAACTAGGATGGACCTAGTGGTGGCCCATGGTAAAGAGCCGCTGCCTGGCTCTGCACTCCAAGGAGCCTGGTGTTTGTCCTCCCAATTTAGTGTTTGTGCTTCGAGTGTTTTGTGTACCTGAAATATCACATCTGTTTTTTTCTCTTCAACATAACATTTAAATAAAGTAATAATCTCTACAAATGGGGTGAACTGTACCTAATAGATCACCAGGAAACAAGAAGAACAAACATGTGTAAAAATATTGTAATCTTTGTTTCTTTAAGCGTGGCAGTCGGGTAATTTATAAAAATATCAAATTTTAATTTATATAAATTTTTCTAAGGAAGTATTTCAAATGAATAACCTATTAGCTAAAACAGAATATTGTGAGGGAAGCTCACTATTATATTGAGATGTTTTTTTGTTGTAATTTAATAAGTCAGTTTGAATTATAATAATCAGAGGTCAGTTATTTTAACGGTAAAATTAAATCAATGTAGCGGCATCGTGTGGGGTACCAATTTAAAGATAATCAAAAACGCCAACCTTTTTCTCTCTTGTGTTTTTTTTTATTAGATTGCGGGCAAAGTTTTTATTCGAGTTTTCAGTTTAGCAGGTTTATCAGCCTAGTTTGAATGCCTGGGGGGAGCGACTGGCAGGCGCCAGCCGAGAGCTGAACAAAGGTTTAGGAATGCGGGTGCTGTGCTGACGCATTTCCAAGAAAACAACTGGCCTCTGTCAGTTGTATCACTCCGCCGAGCGCGGCAATTTTGTTTAATTAATATTTAATTCCTGGCGTGAAGTTTAATAAATGTAAGCACACTGTGCAAGTTTTCTGGTTGTCAGTTCTCTTTTGTATATTTTATAAGGTATGTTTTGGCCCGAATTGACCATGGTTATTTAAAAGAGTTCCTAGCAGACAGTAGGGGAGGGGTTTCCGCTCGCCATCTTGGTGGCTTGTGGCGTCCTCTTCCTCGCCCCAGTTGTTGAGTGTATCTTGTGCTAAGCGGACGTGTTTTCGGGAGCTGAGAGAGTGATGCGAAATTATGGTGGTCGACGGACTTGGTGTCCGAGGTGAAGCTGCCTCCGCGTCGGTATTTGAGTAATCGCAATGACTTAAGCTTTTCTTTTTTCTCTTTTTTTAATATTTTTTTTGTGGAGTCCCGTGTACTGTAGCAACGACAGACACGATGAAGAGGAGGCGAGTTGCTGTTATTGCATAGTTTACGAGACCGTAACTTCGGTTTGCCGCAGCACCATTATCATTCGTCTCATGTTCCTGTGAGATGGCTTTTTGCGCAACAACGTAAATCTCATACATGTTGTTTTAAGATGCCGGCCTGACAAAACGGTAGCGTTTCTGATGCACGATGTTCTGGAGGCATCCAGGTTGTTTATCTTTGCCGATTTACTGACTGCCACGCGCGCTGTGATGCTATCTACCGTGTGCAAAAAGGCTTAATAAAATCAAGTTTCTGTTCCGTAGCACGCATCTCTTCATTCATTCAGGGTTCGGACCCACTATTTTCCCTGAGAAATTAGAGTGTGTTTCATACCGACTGGTGTTCAGTCGTGAGCTACGTGGAGCTGTGTGTGTGTCCCAATCACATTCGGTAGCTCACCGCGAGGTGGGGCCGAGTGGGGCATCATATATATTTTGAGACACAAGCGTGATGGGCAGAGAGTACCATCACAGTACACATATCTGTCTTCACTTTTACTGACTCCAGTTGTTGATTCTACGAGAACCTGCTGCATTCTGTTACTTAGGTAGTCACATAACCAATTTAATGTGTTTGGGAGACGTTCATATACGCGAGCATTTCACGCAATATATTATGATCGACGGTATCAAACGCTTTGGAAAAGTCTTGAAAAATTAAGAATACTACTTTAAAATTATCCATTACTTTTAACACATAATTGGTTACATCGGTTAGAGTCATGTGCATGCTGTGGCCTTTGCGGAACCCGGATTGTTTGTTGTACGGGATGTTACATGTTTCTGTATATTCACACAGTTGTTTGTTTACCACTTTTTCTGCCACTTTAGACAGAGTGGGGAGAATGCTAATACAGAGAAGATCTTTGTATTCACATGGCTCCGAGACTTTTGGTAAAGGAATTATTTTAGTGGATTTCCATACTTTGGGGAAGACAGAGTTAACAATTTAAAAATGTATAATGTTTAATAGTGCCGATATGCAGTAAGGTGTGCATAATTTGATCACGAAGATATTGAATTCGTTCCGACCAATTGCTGTAGCCACAATACCACGACACATTACAAACATCGACAAAGCCGGCACGAATATTCGGCCCGGAGGAACAAAAAATATTCAATGTCATAAATGCAAGCAAAATTTAGCGAAACTAGCACAATTAAACTTGATAAAAATGTGCCACAGTAGGATCAACAACTCACCTAAACGGGACCATCTTGACAACTTCAAGAAGCAAGCTAGCCAACCTGCAGTAGAGAATCTTCTTAGCCCAAAGCATCGTTACCAACCTCAAGACTGATAAAAGTTGAAATTTAAGAAAAAAAAACATATGTCAATAAATTTAATTAAAATTCTACTATGGTCAATTTGAAACAAAACAAGCCAGGAATATAAACAAAAAAAAAATCAATTTTTTAATTCACGACTGTATTTTATATTTAAAACTCAAAAAACTGAATTCAAATTACTCATATCCACAATCACTACACTACTGAACCCTGTTGTATCATCCTAAACAACTTGTGAAGCAATACTGAATTAGGGAATACAGCCAGTAATTAAATATTCAAATTGAAACAAGAAAAAATATTTTACATAAATTTAAATAAGGTAGGGAGAAGTAAGTGAACACTTCATAACGGGTAAGGCAAGTATGTATTCTGTAAATGCATCACTTTGAATGACATACGTATGTCTGCAGAACAATAATAAAAGACAAAAACATCGCTACATCCTAATGTTTTTTGCATGTAAACAACAAATCTTTACAGACGCCTGCAATATACTCAATTTCTCTGAAAATTTGCTCTTTGTTTCTAGATAAATACACAATTTTATGTGAAAATTTCTGTGTGTATGTAGGTGTTTGCATGCATGAGCATTTAAGTATGTTGACATTCACACTACCACTTCAGTCAACAAGATAATGGTATTCATTTCTGGACAAATGGCTTGGGGATTGATTCTGCCAATTGCTTGAAATAACTTTCACAAAATTATGCCATAAAAGCTAATTTAATTAAAGGGTATGCAACCATAATTTTTAATAGCCAACCAAATGAAGAAAAAGGAGAATAATATTTCAGTAAAGTTATTTCTTAAAGATTCTGATTTTAATACTTGGCAAAAGAATTGTTTAGATACACATCTTTATTATGTCACAGGCCGTTTATCTTTAACACTTCAAAATGCTTTTAAGTCGCCACATCTCCAAACATGCTTCGATAAATTATAGAACCTTTTTCAAAGACTGACTCTGCCACTTGCTTGTAAAGAACATCAATTTCACCGGTACATATAACGTTATGTATGTAGACATTTATTACTAATACCAAGAAATATCCCACATGGCTCGATAGTTATAATTGCTTATCGCTGCAGATATGAAAGTACAAGGATTGTAAGTACTCTCACCGTAACTTGTTCCAGAGCAGCTGGCCAGAGTTGGTGAAGTCCGATGGCCAGGTAGAGTCCAGCACTGCACGGTTGTAGAAGCCGTAGGTGATAGCATTAGGCTGTATACCGCATCGCTTCATGTGGAACAGCAGTTTGACCGCAAGTACCGGCTGGCTGTACACTCCGCACAGCTGCATAATGACGCGGTAACAAACCTGCACACATGTGTTGTCTCCGTGTTATATCATAGGCCCCCTAAACTACTATTTCCACACACCACTACTAAGACAAACAGGAATCTTGTGTTACTGCAAAGACTGTTGCTTGGTCAGACATGTATAGCAAGTACTTGTCTTGGAGGACAGGAAATTAAATTTAGCTAATGGTTGTAATTTCACATAACGTTTAGTGTGAAGTAGAGTGTATGTTTTCAGCCATGGAACTTGTCACCACGAAGGTAAGAAAAGCTGGTTTCATACTGCGAAACTGTTAAAAGACTTTGAGATGCCCACAACGACTATATAAAAAACCAGAAACATAATTAACTATACCTCTTTAGCTCTTACCAGAGTTAAAAAGTAAACAACAGCAATTTTATCACTGCACTACACCAGTAGCCAATTGGTTCAGAATCGAGAATTTAAAATCTGTGCACAGCAAAAAGGTATTTATGGTACAAGGAGAAACAAAACACGTATTTTCCTATCTCCAGTATTAACAGCAGGGTCAAATACAGCTAAAATACTTGATTAATTTAATTAAGTTCTGAAAAGTTAACATATAAATCTCAGTTTCAATCAAAACCAAAAAGAAAATATATAGTACGTAAAATATACTTCACATGAAAAGTTGAGCCATGTTCAGGTCTATGATGTTGGCTGGGTTGTTTGGGAAGGTTGCCAAGGCAACCTCTTTTCTTGCTTGTCTGTCCGAGTGCACTAGTATCGCTTCTCCATCATAAGAGGAGGGTAAAGGAGGAATACTGATCTAGCGACAGGCAGTCAGAACTTCACTTACAGGGCAGTTGTGTCTGCGAGTTATTTTAGCAGGAGTCCAGCGAGCTGCGGCTTTACTTGCATTCATGCGGGGGGGACACCGCCATTTCATAGTCAAGGCTCCAAGGACACCTGCTATATATGGTCTTCTGAAAATTTACAAGCCTGATGTTCCTCTCCGACCAATAGTCAGCGCCACCAGCTCACCAACCCACCTTCTTACAACATACCTGCCTTACCAACACCAGCCTCTCACATTCAGAATTCTGTCCACTTTGTGGAAGTCTTAAAGAATATCTTGTGAAAATCTGAAGACATGTTGGTAAGTTTTGATGTCATCTTCCTCTTCATGAGAGTGCTAGTACAAGAAGCTCTCCAGATCCTACTTGAACAGCCTGGAGAAGCTTTCTCTATTTTCGAAAGTGCTTTTTCACAACTGAAGGAAAACATTTTTTTTCCGTTTCTGACACAGCACTTAAACATGATCTTATTTTGCATCCTTTATTTCCAATCATGCAAATGCTAGATTAACTTATACTGTTGTAAGGTACTTGGCCTACACACCGTATTTAATTTTTCCAAATTTGTTTGTTGTGCTGAACTGTAGCTTCGTGTTGGCATAAACATAACGTAACCATAATCTTAACTTCCGCAACTTTGAAATACGTTTGTACGTAGTTTTCGGCGTCAGCATAGGTCTAATGGGATCTCGAGATGCTTCGTGGAGCACTAGCTATAATGGAAGGGTGTAGGCTAGATGTCGCCTGGTGCTTGGGAAACCTGGCTTGCCGAGTATAGTGCGTCGAGATCACCGAGTGTTAGCATTAAGAAAGGACATGTGAGTAGTAACTAAGTTGCAGAGCCGGGACTTAACACCTCAATGTTGGTGTAGACCAAGGAAGGCGTACAGCAGAACACTTTCAGTTAAGCGAGACGTAATTTCCACAATAACTTATGTGTTAAACCTATTAATTTACGAGCGGTGGGCTGAACCATAAATACGAGCAACTTCTTGTAATGTGTGACAGGCGAGAGCATTCAGGGCTGAGGAAAGTGTAATCGTGTATGTGGAATCATTTGTTATTGTTTTCATTGAAGGGGGAAGCCATCTTGTAACTTTTCCTTCTTGTTAGTTGCCCAGAGATATGTACAGTCTCAAGAATCGCCGAGTGCGATGGAGTTGTGTCGGTAGAGACTGGGATAATGTGTTTTCTCAGAAGGAGCAATCATTTCAATGAGTTTAGGAATGCTCTCGGTAGGTAGAGTGCTAACCTATGGAGATCGTGTTGTGGTGTGCCATCTCTGGGCACTTCCGGAGAGAAGTGAGGAGGATGCTGGGAGTCCAGCATCCCAGATGTTTTCTTTCTTAGCTATCTGGATGTCTAAGTGATCGGACGCGTACGGGGAGAGCTCCTGTGGGCGCACGTGCCATGGAGATCCTTTAACATCTGGGCTATAGCATTCTGTTTTCTGGTAACGTGAGCCATCGGGCTACGCAAATAATAATATTATTCCGAATTTAACTATTCATTTGCAGTATAAATTGGACGTAGACTTGAGTTGAGAGCCCACCGCGTGTGTTGTACAGGGATCTGTAATGGTGTGTTGAGATTGAATGTGTGAATTCAATAAACATTGTGCGGCAGAATGGTACTTTGATCATTTATTGGTAATAACGATCTCTGTATACCCCTAACGAGGTAAATATTTAGAGGGTTTTCACTCTTCTCTTCTCGTATCCATGACACTGAGGTAAGAACTTGTGACTCTACCACTGAACCTACAGCTAACTGAGAGCATGTTAATTCCAATAACATTCTACGGGCGAATTACCGAGGGTGCGCTTGTGAGAGCATGTGGACAGCGTGGGCGAAACGAACTGCAGTACGTATGTAAAGGGGAGCAGTGCCACTACATAAAATAGAGCCCGAGCATGGGGCCTCGATGAGAATAAACATTGAGGGAGTGGAGAGCGTAAATGGGAGACTGTAACTTGTTAAAAACGAGCGGAGAAAAAGATGCGCAGCGCGCAACGCTACGAGGCAGGCAGTCATTAACAGCACACCGGGAAACGAGAGGAGATGGTGACCGGAGACGACGGCAGCAGAGGAAGGAGCACACTCTCAACCAGGCCGAGCACGTGGAAGCAGCGTGGGCGGACGCACCACGTCCATGCGGACCAGCAGCAACCAGCAGCAGTGAGAAAGAGAAAGTGAAGGGTAAGCCGGGAATCCGGGCGACAAAGTTATAGACTAGTGCATGTACCCGAGAGTATGTGTGTGAGTGTTAATGTGTGTAAAATGTTGAATGGTAGTGCGTACGCGCAGTTGTCTGGCCGAATATGTAATAACGCCACTAGTCCCAAGTTGTATAAGTAAGGTTGGTGTGAGCTAAATAAGTACACGTGACTTTGTGCGCAGAAATCTGGGGAGTAGTTTGAGCACGTGAGCAGTAAATTTGAGTGGTCAGAATGTCGATGGAAAATTTTAAGTAATTTCAATAATGCGGGAGAAACGTTGTACAGAGAGGAGGGTGAGAATGTTGGCCACGTGGATAATGTAGTCGTAACTCTGAGTAAACACGTGGTGATGGAGGAGGATGTAGAGTCTGGGGGTCCGTAGCAGGGGAGGAGTCAGTAGAAGGGGATGAGAGAGGAGGTAACAGCACACAAACTCAGTTTGATTGGGGGTACTGGCGAAGATGCTAGAGGGGGTAACCGAAAGGGTAACCAAAATCATAGCGAACGAAGTCAGAGAATTTAAAATTGAGATGAGAGAAAGAGAGGAGAGGGCAGAAGCAAGGATGAATATAAAGCTAGACAAGTCAGAGGGGAAAATGCGGGAAGAAAGGAAGGAAGAGTTACAAGGGGTAACGGTGAAGTTACGTGAGGAGCGCAGGAAGGAGATCGCGTAGGTTAGGGAAGAACTGAGTAGGGTGACTAGAGACCTGCAAGAACAAAGGGAGGGAGAAATCGAGGAAGTCAGAGTAGGAGTAAAGCAGGTTAAGGAGACCCTAGAGGAAAGCGAAATAGTGGTAAAACAAGCGCTAGACAGATTAAATGGGAAACAAATCGCCGCAAAAATGGATGTGTACGAGAAATTGAAGGAGCACGAGGAGGAATCCCGGAGAGTACAAGACCGTACAATAATGGTGGAGAATGTTGTTGTCTGTTGCGAAGGGAAAATAAATAAGTGTGAGGAAGGATTGGCAGAGATTAGAGTGCGTGTTGACGTATTGGAAAATAAGCCGCAAAGTAGTCTGGGTGATGGGAGGTTGTGCGGCGAGTGCGCGAGAACCACCATGCGCATGAGCAAAAAGTATAGGGAACAAGATATTCCTTTGTAGCAAAGCGGTCTGTAATAGGACGATGCACAAATTGGGTAGCTATGTACGGGCGGAACATGAGCGAGTTTACGGAATTCGAGCGCGACTTTCTCCGTGTTGTTGTTCCTTTAAAAAAAATTGCCTCTGACACTGTAATGTCATCTGTATGTGTAATTGTGTCTATGTATAGCTATTCGACGTGGGATAGAAGTGCCTAGGTAACTGGATGTTGTATTGTAGTAGTGAGGTGTGAATGGGATCTCAGGTAACGCGAAGCATCCCGGGATTGGCTAAGAGTCGGTCCTTAAAGGCAGGATGCAGACATCAGATTCAAATGCTGGCATCACCGACAAACTTAAGATTTTGTTGTTATAAGAAATATCAATTAAGTAGTCTTTGCCGAATCTTTCTGGGGGGTTGTAAGGTACTTGGCCTACACACCCTACTTAATTTTTCCAAATTTGTTTGTTGTGCAGAATTGTAGATTCGTGTTGGCATAAACGTAACGTAACCAGAATCTTAACTTCCGCAACTTTGAAATACATTTGTACGTAGTTTTCGGCGTCAGCATAGGTCTAAAGGGATGCCGAGATGCTTCGTGGAGCACTAGCTATAATGGAAGGGTGTAGGCTAGATGTCGCCCGGTGCTTGGGAAACCTGGCTTGGCGAGTGTAGTGCGTCGAGATCACCGAGTGTTAGCATTAAGAAAGGACATGTGAGTAGTATCTAAGTTGCAGAGCCGGGACTTAACACCTCAATGTTGGTGTAGACCAAGGAAGGCGTACAGCGGAACACTTACAGTCAAGCGAGACGTAATTTCCACAATAACTTATATGTTAAACCTATTAATTTACGAGCGGTAGGCTGAACCACAAATACGAGCAATTTCTGTTAACAATTTGAGTTTAATGTGTGACAGGCGAGAGCATTCAGGGCTAAGGAAAGTGTAATTGTGTATGTGGAATCATTTGTTATTGTTTTCATTGAAGGGGGAAGCCATCTTGTAACTTTTCCTTCTTGTTAGTTGCCCAGAGATATGTACAGTCTCAAGAATCGCCGAGCGCGACGGAGTTGTGTCGGTAGAGACTGGGATAATGTGTTTTCTCAGACGGAACAATCATTTCAATGAGTTTAGGAATGCTCTCGATAGGTACAGTGCTAACCTATGGAGATAGTGTTGTGGTGCGCCATCTCTGGGCACTTCCGGAGAGAAGTAAGGAGGATGCTGGGAGTCCAGCATCCCAGATGTTTTCTTTCTTAGCTATCTGGATGTCTAAGTGATTGGACACGTGCGGGAAGAGCTCCCGTGGGCGCAAGTGCCATGGAGATCCTTTAACATTGGGGCTATAGCATTCTGTTTTCTGGTAACGTGCGCAAATAATAATATTCTTCCGAATTTAACTATTCATTTGCAGTATAAACTGGATGTAGGCTTGAGGTGAGAGCCCACCGGGTGTGTTGTACAGGGATCTATAATGGTATTGTTGATACTGAATCTGTAAATTTAATAAACACTGTGCGGCCGAATGGTACTTTTATCATTTATTGGTAACAACGATCTCTGTGTACCCCTAACGAGGTGAACATTAAGAGGGTTTTGGCTCTTCTCTTCTCGTATCCACGACACTGAGGTAAGAACTTGTGACTCTACCACTGAAACTATGGCTAGCTGAGGGCATGTTAAATCCAATAACATTCTACGGGCAAATTACTGAGGGCGCGTTTGTGGGAGCACGTGGTCGGCGTGGGCGCAACGAACTGCAGTATGTGTGTGAAGGGAAGCAGTGCCACCACACTGTATCGGCAGCCTATTTCAGCACGTGACAATCCATCTTTTAGTAAATCCAATATATTTAATGTATCACTTCAACTGAGAACTTTGCAATCTCTTGTAAGTTTAGGACAGCTGCAGCCTTTCTTTATTGGTGACATGACACTTCTGTTACATTTACGGGTCACTGAATAGTGTATTCTACGTAAACTTCACTCACGTACGCATACACTCTTTATCGAAGTAGATAAGACGACACCACTATCTGCTCATGCTGTGCAGTGTATACAAACTGAATATAATTTAATTAAATTTTATTATGTTTAGCATTGCATTATTTTATTGCAATAACATATGTTTCATCACTTTATATTGTGATTTTCTTTGAACAATTTTACTGCAATGTTCTTGGATTCTTTTTATCATTACAGAGTAGCAAACAAATTTTAATGAGTTTTTACTTAATTTATTTTCAATACTTTTCCTTAGTGATCTCGCGAATATAGTTTAATTATGTCATTGAGATTTTCTTTACAGAATTTTTGACACTTTCTTCACCGTATTTCATTGTTCTATACTCGTGAGTGTATTCAAAATCAATTTCAATTCTTATTTTTTTTTGCATTATTTTACAGTTCTTGGTCTTGCGAACGTATTTTAATCAGTTTTACCGCAATGTCAGTAACTAATTTTACCACAATTTTCTTGCCTTTATTTAATCCCAACTTTCATGGCGTTATTCAATTGCTGTTTCCTTGTGAGCGTATTTGAATCAATATTTAAAGTTATTTTCTTTGCATTGCTTTATTCATATGGTCTTGCAAACATATTACAGTGGAACCCCTGAATTACACCCCCTGATTCTACACTATCCTGCCATTTACACTGTTTGTATTTGGTCCGATTCAATGATTATACATTGTAACATTCCCTCAGATTACACTTTTCTGCATTTTACACCATTTTTTACTGGTCCCTTGGGAAGAGTAATTCAGGGGTTTCACTGTGTAAAAAATTTTTGCCATGATTTTTGCCGCAAATTTTATAGCAACACCGTATTCTCAGCTTTATTTTCTCAAGACTATCCTGGAATTATTTTAGCTCTGCGCGTTCACAAATTTATTTTTAATCAGTTTTTGTTTCAGTTTCTGGACGGATGACTACCAGAGATCACCAGCACAGTGTCTCACTGATGCACATATGAAACATGTGTGACTAACATCAAGGTCAACACAAGTACTAGGCTGGCTGTTCACATAATCATGACTTGCTCTTCTATTTTTTCATGGCTTGAATTTCCGCCAGTCTCTTTAATGACTCCAATTCAAACAGCGTTCTTTATCACTTTCCAATTTACAAACACAACTTCAAACATATTAATGATTAAATTGTCAGCTAAAAAAATTTTTGCAGCAACAATTTTCAGGTATTACAAATATTTGTGACTTGTGTACTGTTCTAAGCCATTTATTTGTTAATTTTTTACAAGATTGCAGACTGCAAAAGCGGTTTGCGAGTAGAAAAAATACTTAGGCCATACTCATAGATACCAAAATACAATTTAAATCAATAAGCCATTATTCTGACAAAATATACGCAGGCCTGCTAAGTGCAGGCTGGTGTACTGGCTGTTAACGACACAGCGGCAGCCATGTTATGACAAACAGTTTTCACAGACGTTTTAAATGTAACATTTTCTAATGACTGTAATTAACTCAAACCACCTACAAATTAAAAAATGTCACCTCTCGTTGGCTAGTTTTTCAATCCAGATTATATAAATGTTCTAAGTGAAATTTGTAAGAAAGGCCCACTGCTGCATGTTAACAAACATTTTTATATAGCAATTACTTGCAACTTCTTCCACTGTACAGTAATTTTTACCATCTAAAAATTAACATTTATATAAACAGTGAACCCTCGATAACTCGGACTAAAAGGGGGGAGAAGCTGTCCCAGTTACGATTTGTCCGTGTTATCGAGGGGTGTCCGGGGAGGTTCGGTAATCAGTCATTAATCACAAGAAACACGAAGAAATTAGTACGCTATTATTTCTACAAGCAAAAGCTGTTGCAATAAATACTGTTTTGTACGTAACTATCATATCAATTTACGGGAGGGCCACCATGCAGTGGGAAAATTAACGTAACGTGTTTTCGTCTGGCTGGCGATAGCCAATGTGCGTGCACATGTGAGAGAGATAAGAAATGATCGTTGGAGATAAGCTAGGGAGGTTGCGAGCGGAAGTAGTCAAGGTCACCGGTACAGTCGCATGCAATACAAACGCAACACGTGACCACACGCATATCACACAAGATGTTTACATTGAAAAATACCTTACGTCCATATGTCACAGCGTAAGGGCAGCAGCCAGCTGCTAGCCTGATAGTTACTCTACCCTCCTACAAAGTTACGAAGGTTGAAAAATAATTTTCCTCGTATACATGAATAAAAACGGTACTGTAATTAACAATCCTTCTGGGTCACTGTACATTATGTGAACACATTTTAACGCTACTAATTTTAAAATTTATTCTTACACAAATTATCATATTATAAAGCAAAAAAAATTTAGTAATGTTCTACAGAGTTACCGTATTCACTCGCGTAATCGCCGCATATTTTTGACCAAATTTTAGGCCCGAAAAATGAGGTGCGGCCATTATAAGGGGTTTTCAAAAAATTACCTTCTAAAATTTTTTTGGTGTAGAATATAACAAATGTACAATTTTATCTATATTTACTCGTTCATAATGTGACCATTTCTTCTCAAATAAAGAAAAAGATTTACTCGGTGTATAGTAAACAAGGAAAAATTAAGACTACAAAATCTTGTTAATCCATTCACGTGCGTCACTCAATGAAAATTGTTTAAAATTATCCCGCATAAGACGTTTACATTTTACGGTCCATTACATGTACGCTATTATTTCCCGTGAAGTAGTTTATAAACA
>PNEQ01048269.1:0-12713 GCA_003012365.1 Medauroidea extradentata | reverse complement strand
TGACGTTTCTCATTTGACTGTACCAATCACAATACGGTTACTGTAACACCACACGTCTGTGATTTGCGTGTAAAACCCCACGACACACGAATGTCAAAACATCCAATCTCTGACCGTGAAGCAAGTCTGCAGACGTGCACACAAGTCACTGACACAAAGTGAGGCAAATTTCTTTTCGCGAAAAGTTCATGTCTCTAATCATCAGCTCTAATAATAATATGTTTTTTGCCAGCTTAGCTTTGAAAACACTGTAGTTTCTTGCAAGCATGTGTGAATGGGCGATATGAGTCTGACACAACAACATGCATACAATAGTGGTATTCTTATTGGCTCAGTGAAACAGGACAACAGCTCAACGTACAAGAGAAAGCCAGTAATAACCTAATTAGCTGAACGTGTGTTGAAATACAGCAAACAGTCAAGTTTTCCCGCGATAAACCATCATCTCTAACTGTTGGTAGTGTTGTGTACGAACGTTGGTAATACCAGTGTTTTTAATGTGAAGTCGGATATAATACCGCTTCCCGTATACCATACGTGGCCAAACTTTTTAAAGGGAGGGCCAGATAAATAGAATGGGAAACCGTTTTTCTACTGTAGAAAATACATGTTGTCCAATGTGTAATTGTGCAGGTTATTGAAAACCATCTCGCGGGCCGGATTGACTAGCCCGAAGAGCCACACTTGGCCCGCGGGCCGTACTTTGCCTATGACTGCCTGATACGATGAACACGCTTCGCCACTGTCGCAAAGCTTGAATACATTCGTTATTGTCACTATCAACGTGTGATAGCGATAACGAGTAATCTGAGAAACTCCAGTTAGTAATACTGTTGCTGTCTATTGATTACATTACGCGTGTGTTCAAGGACTACAAGGGCCAAAGCGCAATTTCTGTGATTTCATCCAATTAATCCCACGTCTATCAGTGCTGCTGCTCCTGAGGAATATTAACTTGTGTGATGAACAACTGTTATGGAATAAGTGACCTGCATTCGTAATGATGGGTAGTAATTGCAGTCAACAGTTCTCAAAATAGACTTGCAAACAAACAATGACAAATAAAGCAGATATGGAGATAGGTAAGTAAATGGGTGGGTGGGTTGATATATACGTTAATAGGTAGTTAAATGTTTGGATAGTCGGATAGTTAAAAAAGTAGGATTTAGGATTATAGTAACGTGAACTGCGAATTCATCAAAAATTAAATCGGAAATGATCTTTGGTGAGGAACCACATCAACTTCAGCAAGTTGAAATCTATAGAAAATATAAATTATAATATCGGATTTTGAATTGAACCTATTTTCTTCCGAATAAGCAGAGATTGAACAAATTCGGGATTCACTGACCTACCTGCCGTGAGAGGCTCAAAAGCGACGGAGTAGTAAGGTCGACCTTGAAGCGCGCATCAAATGCCGCGTCGTCTCAACGAGCCAAGCGCTGAACTAGCGTGCAAGCTTCACGCCGCACGGTTTTTACTATGGGACACTAAGCGGTGACCATTTAATTTTATTATTGGAAGGTCTGCAACTAAGTTCAATGCAGGTCGCAATGCATCGGGTAGTACATTTTGAAGTACGGAAGTCTCAAAATGCCGTTTTTAGCCATTTTGGAGGGCGTAGAAACTGTGCTTTTATGAGCGTGATGTCTTAACGATGAGGTTCCAACATTGCGTGATTTTTCTTTTCTTTTCGTACATTGCCACAATGGCCGCACGTGGAATATTTTCGTAGAAAAAACCTGTTTATAAACACACTGCAACGCTTTTGAAGCGTGAGGTAGGCGGCCGCCTTAAGCTAGTCTCCAATAATGTATGTGTACGCAAGTAGACAGCAGCTGCTCATTGGCTGTTCTCTGGCACAGTGATACCACATGATTGGCTCTGCGCCCTCCAAGACGTGTCAATTAAGTCAAGAGCCAATTGATCAGCGTCGTGCAGAAGGCATTCAAGCCACAAAAGTAAAGAATAGAGGAAAAACCGATCTCCTAAATTATTATAAATTAAAACATTTAGTAGTTAACCAAAAAATCAGATGTAGGGTATTTGAGAATAGGAATATGTTCCCTTACAAAATAAGTAATGTGTTATTAATAATTTCGAATGTTTTATTTTATCAGACGTTGGATAGTCTCTTTCTGCATAACACAATTCATTGGTAAAGTTGCACAAATTTATAGTTGTTTGAGCCCTATCCTGTACCCAAAATAAATCGCGAATGTTTCAGGTCACTTGGAATAAGAGTCCAGTTACTATTCTCCGTTCACTCTAAGTAATATAATTGCACTTCGCTAGCTTCTAATTGGCTCAATTTATGCATCGCGCCGAAGTACTATTTCCAACCGACAAAAGTGTGTACAGTCGGCATCATAGGAACCAACAACGTCGTATATATTAAAACAATACTGCGTGAAAATTTCATATGTGTTATCGACATAGGAAAACAAAAATTACATAAAAACTTGATAAAAATATTGACGTCATGTGCAATTACAGTATATTTCAAAATTTAATTGTAATTGTCAATTCATGACTAACGATTGTATTCGAATATTCTGGTATTAACGTAACGAAAATTTGGTACTACAAGCAGAAAAACAGTTGTCAACAAAATGAGTGATTAAACTTACTGTAAAGTTCTTCTGGATTATTTTGTACTTCATTTTTTGAAAAATGACATTTTATGAATCACCAAACAATCTGTCGATAATTTACGATACATATTGTTTTTTTTTTTTATGTAAAGGAATGCTATGCGAGATTTTTATTCTTGCCTTATAAACCTCACCGCAGTTTGCTTAGTAATGAAGACATATATCCACGTTTCGAAAACCATGCAAGACATTTTCACTGTTCACGTCCAGCATCACATAACCTAATCCGCAAGCGACGTAAATATAAACCGACGCGAGGACGGAACAAAATAGAACAAGGAACTTTGGTTCGGACCACGCGACCGTGGTTCGGACGAACTGGAACGGAAAATGGACGAACGGAAAAAAAAAAAATCACAGTTACCACAACATTTACGCGTTAACGTCCAACAGTACTTTTTAAAAAATAAAACATTATGTCTGATTGTGATACTTGTGACTTATTTTTACTGTGTTAATTATTGCTAAACCAAACTTTTGATATTTTCAGAGTATCGTACATCTCTAAATACTGGCAAGTGTACCAAGAAACTCGTACGTTTAACAGTACGTCAGTCGTTAAATACCTCGTGAACCAACTGTCCGTGTCGTCCGCTAACATAATTATAGTAATAAACATATAGCGTCGTAGATTGTGTTTGCAACGTCTGTATATTCATATGTACACGACAGATAACAAATATCTATTTCTTATGCAAGATCACAGTGCACGGCGGTCGGCAGCCAATGGAACATGTTTGTTTGTAATTAGCTTTGTTTATCATTAAACTCAACTAAGAGTGAACGGAGAATAGTGCGTCTCATCGCTTAAAGAAACTAATAGACATTAATGACAAGCTTTAGTAAAAACAGGTCTGTAATATGTTTGACAGGACTGTGTACCTTTAGAAAATATCACAACCTGCTGAATAACCCCGTATTCGTAAGCAAGCAACGATATGCAAGCAGTACGACGGAATCCTCATAGAAAATGGCGTGCAATTAAATGTCGCGCTACCATATCGATTCGCTGAAGGCACGTGCTCGTGGATGACATTCAAATTACCGTCGCCACGCACATTTAGTCGTGACCTGTTTCGTAAGAGAACCGCCCTACTTGCCTGACACGCGAGCGTCGTTGTGAAACACGCGCCCCGCCCAGTCTGTAGTATTTTGTTTACAACTGCTGCGTTAAACTCACCGAGTTGTACGTACGACTGCAACCCTACCTATCTGCGAGTAAATATTCAAACAAGTTTTCCAGTTTTTTTAAATATCTACAGCGTGCAAATTTCATTTACTTTAAATTTGATTTGACGCCTTACAAAACCTTCCTTAAGTACACATAATTTTTAAGGGCGCGATAGTAATGTGCAATTTTCTGCATACTTGAGAATACAACATGGAGAAGCACAGAACTTTAATAAAACGTTATACTTGAATGGAAGCATCAGTTAAATGTTAAACATTTTCCGGTTAGAACTCCCCGTGATATAGCCGCACACCATACGGGGAAAACTTTACGGATTCTATTTCAGTTATAAAATACCTGCACAGAGCTCATTTAGTGTCGATCATGAGTTAACTCAAGGAAAGCCACGCGGGGAAAAACATTATGTACTTCAGAAAAGCTTACCGGCAGAAAGGACTAACTCAACTAAATATTACGTGACAAAGCACTATGGACTAAAGAATACTGTCTAGTAACATATTAAATGTGGTTGCTGCATTTAAACATGACAACGTCCTAGACTAAGCTAGCCAAAAACATGTGTTTGTTAATACATTAGGTGAGGTGTATGTGGACGAATGAAATATAGAATGAATAAAAAAACATGAAATGGTCGGCGGTAATACGTGATCACTGGTAGAAGTTTCGTATCCAGACAGTAGCCAGTGATGTATCCAATCCAAAATGTCGGCCAGTGAAGAAACTGTTTAACTACGAAAAAGAGACGCGGCCCGTAAAGAAATATTTCTAAAATTATTGATGCACCATATTCTCAGTTACAATCCTTATGTGAATTACACACAAATTTCTGCAACGTTATAGACATTTCCGTTACATATTTTTTATGTTTATATTCCCATTTGTGATGGGTTACTGAAATTGTGTTAACAAGGAAGCCGGAGTCTGGTTACACACACGAAAGTCAAATCATCTTACTGAGTACTGTAGGTCTACGGGTAACCAGTTATATGAAATTATGAAACACGCTTCCTTAGAATCTCGTATATTTAATAAACATAAAATGTGCAAATGGCCGCCGTTTTGTAATAGGACCTCCGCATAAACAAAATACAGAAATGTTGTGTCCCTTTGGTGTACCGAGTTCGATCAAATTTTGATAAATGGTGTATATTTTTCAAATATCTTGAGCTTTCAAAAATGTCTCAATTTTCACCATTCGATAATATGAACACCGCATTAACTAAACACATAATTGCCAGGTATACGTCTACCAAGTAAATTATAGTTTTTAAAAATGTTTTTTAAATACCTTATATATTATATATTCGTGTGATCAAAATTGGTTTACATTGCCTCCATTTCGAAAAATACGGCCAAATACATGCACACGAAACACAAAAGTCAATCCACCTTAATAAGTTATATACCAAGTGTGATCAAAATCTGTTTAAATAACAGCCATTTTGAAAATATGAATGTGAAATGAGGAACGTAAAAAAAGCATAGTCAGCTTACCACATTCTTTATGTGTGCTCAGTTTGGTGATGCTATAAGATATGGTACCTTATCTCTGTTTTGTGTGGCACATTTGACTATACCAACCAGAACAATGTTACCGTGACACCACATGTCCGTGATTAGCGGGTAGGACTTCGAGACTCCGAGAGTTAAAACTTCCAATCTCTGACCATGAAGCAGAGAAACACGTGTTTACTTAAGACATTGAAACAAATTATTGCAGAATTCTTTTCACCAAAAATCACTGGCTCTATACATAAGTTACATGAGCGTGTGTGGCTTGTATGTGAAAGTAACAGAACCATTGAAACGAGAAATTTTAAATGAAATTAAAATTGTAATGTGGTTGCAGAACTCAAAATTTTTACCGAAGTTAACTGCTTTTGACAACTTTCACATAGTTTTCTCTTGCCAAAACTTGCGTCTAATACAAAAAAAATTTATGCTCAGTTTATGTTTATATCAAAATTGGATTGTTTTGATTACAGCATGCCTCAGAGCTGCCCGTGAACCAAAAACTTGTGTTATTGGAGTAACCTGGTCCGCATATGTCTAACTCAAATCAGAATGCGTATTCTTGCAAATATACTTACCAATAATCAGTTTAAAAGTGTATCTTTATTTACAAACTGAATGTAAGAGATCTAATCCCATGTTTGAAGAACATCGACTGTTCGTAAAGCGAGACGTCACAATATAATCAGATTTATTTTGAAAAAAAAAAAAAGTAAAGCGCTTGACACGACTTTACGAAGTGTCTACTCGCTGCTAACTTCTGATGTCGATCGATTCGCAGCGTCACTGTTGGACACGTGAGATGAAAGCGATGGGTGACGGGTAAGAAGTGAATAGAGACCAGAGCGGGATCAAACGAGCCCAGTAGCTCGGTGAACGGGCTGGAAGCTGAGTGCGTAGAGAACTGCACAAAGTTATCTTTCAAAATGCTGACGGGCGTGTTGGCCGTGAAGGGAGGAGGGAGTCACACCGCATGAACGTACGTAGGTGCGAAGGGAGTGGTTTATCACGGGAAAAGTTCCACTCGGCCGGTCGGCAGAAACGAAGGACGCTTATCGCGGGAGATAGCAGCGGTGGAAGGTTCGAGAGCGGGCATATCAGATAAGCTGTGCGTCACCCGCGACACACGGCCGCAGAACGCGAGTCTCATTAGCATCGCCCTGCAGACACGTCGGAGTGGTGACTCGCGAACAGATCAGACTCCGGGTCGGGGGCGAAGATGAAAGTAGGCGAGTGATGGTGGTCGAGGGAGAGAGAGGTTCGCTGCAAGTGAAGAGAGCATTGACAGAGAACTCCGACGCCTGTGAGAAATATTCGCCTACGCAAGCACGACTGCCTGTACAACATTGTTACAAGTGCTGTTCAGGGGCAACCCTACCTGTGCTTCAAATACGTTGCAACGAGTTAAGACTAGCCTTTGTTTGACAATTTAACGCCTAATATATTTGTATATAGACGAAAACAACACGTTCATACTTCAAACTGTGTGACTATAGTTTTAAAAATTCGGTACGTTTATTTGAAACATCATTTTCAGGTCCTAAAAATGACCAAAAATAGCTTTTCCAGTCAGCCATATCTAGGAAAATAACAAGTGGATTCGAAAAACTTATTATAGAAACAAGCGTTAAACTTTAAACTATTCTGGCCCAAAATAAAATTATGTGGTCACTGCTTAAAGTACCATAGGGAAAAGAATAATGAATAATAGTGAAGCACTTCACTCTAGCAAAGTGGCTTGCGCGGAGAAGCGACAATATACGTCGATCAACAGCAACCTTACTGCTCCTGTCTCACACACACAATACAGCCTATCTAGGGAAGCCCCTTAACAGTACATCAGCGACGTATCTGAGGAATGAACTTCTGTCACATTGTCTTTTGTGGCGGAAAATATCCGAGAATTGTAATTAATATAATCCGTTTAAAGTGCTATTGATAATGCCGTAATTAAAGACACTGTAATTTAGAGAACAATAGTATCAGGGATTACATTTGTTTTATATAGTTAGATGATTACTATTCCATAATCGTCTCCACGCTGTCTGCAAAGTCTTACTCGGCGTAGTCTACCAGTACCGTGTATTGTTTCAAGTGGAGCAGCTTGCCTATTTGCAAGGTACTAGCTTCTAGTTTACGCGAAGCAGCTCGAGCCGCCGAAGAACTGAATGTAGGGCTCAGCGGTTGCAGACCAATGCTAACAGATGCGGAAGATATCACTGAGTGTCTGTGTAGGGAAAGTACCCGGCTAGCATTGATAAGAGTAATGTAACTTACACACAACTCGCTTGTTGATTAATACTACTCAAATGAATGCCTTCAAAATATCCTGTGATATGCTTATATTTCTGGAAAAATTAGTGCAAAGCATGTAAAAAAAGAAATTAAAAGTTGTTCACAGATATCTTGTACAAAATTAATATGAACATGAAATGTTTAAAAGAATGTGTTAAAATCACGAACTATGAAATACATTAAAATTTTAAGCACATATGCGTTAGTAAAATTGTTGATTGTAATATTCTGTGGCCAAATTATTTCCAAGAACTTAATTTTTAGACGACGGAGGAAGGATGAGAGGGATGATGTTTTAAATGTCGCTCTGTCGGTGTTTAGCAGTACAAGAAAATCTCGCTGTCGCACATGCTTATCCTATAGGCTTCTTATGTATTGCACCCGAGATATTTGTGCGGATTTTTTACACTGCTATGGTTTTTCTAACATGCTCTCCAAAGGAAGAAGAAAGCTCATGAGACCACTTTCCTGTGTTTCGGTGCGTTTTTTTGACGCGTTGATTTTTGTGTATGTGTTTGGTTATGTGCGTATGTATGTTCATCTGAGTGCGTGGCCCCTAAAATCTTTTGAAACTGTGAGTCGTACTTCATAAAACTTGGTACACGTATTAAAATGAATAACCTGGCTTGGACTGTATGTATTTTATGATACCGTTTTCATATTTACTAATGTCGGCCGTCTAAATATGAACTATCATGCGAGGTATCTAAGGAACTATTTTTCTTCATTCAACCTCGGTACACATATGTAGGGACAAGTCGCTTAACGTAATTATTTTTGCTCATTCTGTGTCCATGCTATCAGAATGGCAGTTATTTATTAATTTTTTTATCTTACGATACATCTGAGGAATCGTTTTTCAGAATTACATACAATTTGGCGCACATGCACTTCTTACGAGGGCGTGGAACATAATTCAACGCAAATAGCATTAATCTATAACAGTAGGTTTTTTGAAGCAAATTTACGAAAATTAAACAATAGCAATCCTAGAAAATAGTTTTAGCCAACGTTTTAAACAAAATTGTTTCCAGTGTTACGAACTTCTGAGGCACAATCTCTGACGCCGGTACCTCGTGCATTTAACTGCGGCGCAAGAGATCACGCGTAACGAATTAGTAATTTTGGATAGATACTTACTCATAAAGTTGGCTTATATCCTTTCTAGGATTGTTATTGAGTAATTTATTCATATTTGCTTCGAAAAAAGCGTAGAAAATTATTGGTTTTTTCAGCGTTTATTTACCTACCACGCACTAATTTTTATGTATTTTGTTTATTCCGGTTTCATGTTATAAATTTGGCCATCATTTGAATTTTCTTTAGCCCACGAGTTATATTTTGTAGCAGATTGTCATAATATGATCAAGCTTAATACACTTGAGTAGGCCTGTTACCTGTTACGTATTTCTTTCATGTTAAACTCATTATAGCAACGGAGTTATTGTAACAATTTTTACTAAAATGAATTATCTCAGGAACTATTTTTCTGACTTCCATCAGTCTCGGATAATGAACATTAAGTTGACTTGACTTTTGTGTGATTTGTTCATGCCATGTTCATTATATTTAAATGACTGAGACTTGAATATTTTTGATCACTTGAGATAACCGAGGTACCATGTTTTACAATTTTATCAAACTCTATACACATTTAGTACCAAGCTAAGTAAAGATACTTCAATGTATTTTGTTCATGCCGTGTTCAATTTATAATAATTGTGGTATTTTTTTTGTAACGTGTGGTCTTTGAGAAACCAATTTTCAAAAATTAATAAACTTTCAAATTCGTAGGCTGTGTATACTAGAACATCTAGAAGACTACTTAGTAAAGTGACTTGGCTTTATTTTATTCGTATTATTATAATGGTTGCCATTTGAAGTTTTTTAAGCACGAAATAAGAACATTTTTTAAAACTCGGTACACATCTAAAATGCTGTTTGGTAGAGTGGCATGAAATTACGGAATTTGTTCATTTAATAATAATTTGGACTCTTTTCATTAGAAAATATCTATATCTATCTATCTATCTATCTATCTATCTATCTATCTATCTATATATCTCTCTCGCTCTCTCTCTCTCGCTCTCTCTCTCTCTCTCTCGCTCTCTCTCTCGCTCTCTCTCTCTCTATATATATATATATATAATAAAGTGTCTTGACACACTCACTCACTCACTCATCAACGCACAGCCCAAACAGCTGTAGGCCTACCTAGAACCATGAAATTTTGAGGGAAGCTTCCCCTTGCCCCGTAGGCACCCGCTAAGAAGGGATTTTTCGAAATTCGATAATTAAGAGGGTGAAAAGGAGTGAAATGTGTTTCCGAAGAAACATCGGTAGAGCTTGAACCCAACGGCCTATCATTGTGATTTTGACTTTAATAGGACACTTATAAAAATGCATATTAGCCATTTTAAGGATTTTTCGAAATTCAATGTTGAATGGGGTGAAAAGACCTTAAATGTGTTTCCGATTAACTATCGATATCTGTCGAACCCTTCGGAATAGAGAGTTGGTATTCACTTCAAAATGTTGCTTACATAAATACCCAAAAAGTAATTTTAGTACAAAATGTGTTATTTATGATTCGTCTATATTACCAAAACACAATTGCCTATCGACGTGATTTTAACTTCAAGTGGTTACGGATACAAATATCTATGACAGGACTCGAAGACGTTTCGAAATTCTTTAATTAAGGGGGTGAAAATACGTGAAATGTGTTTTTGATTATTCCTCTATGTCTATCGAACCAATCGAGATATCGAAGTGCTCTTTGCTTTAGATTGATGCTTTTGTAAATATCCCGTATACTATTAAATATATTATCCGAATTCGACCCCAAAGAGGTCAAAAAAGGGTAAAATGTACTTTAGATTCACAATCGATATTTATCGATTCCATTGATTTTTATATAGCGACGTGATTTATTGATTAAGAATGATGCTTACTTAAATACCTAAAAAGGAATTTCACACATTTTTAGAAATTCCCTACCTAAGGACGTGAAAAGGGGTGAAAAATGATTAAATGTGTTTTTAATTAATCGTCTATATATCTTGAACCCAGCGGGCTAATGTTTGGTTCTTCACGTCCAAGAGACTACAGTTAAGTATTCCAATGGGTGATTCAAGGGTTTTTCGATTTCCATTCTCTTAGGAGGTGAAAAGACCTGTAGTTTGTTTTAGAATAATCCTCGTTATCTATAGAACCCATCGAGATATACAGTACATTTTAGTTCCAGGATGAAGATTACAAAAATAATCGCAAAAAAGTTTTTAGATTTTTTGAAATTCGAACTTTCAGTACTGTGCAGGGGTCATTCGTGTTTTTTAATATATGATCGATTTTGATTCGACAGAACGGGCTACCGTTATGATTGACACTTTAGTGGGATACTTATACAAATGTCTAAGATGTGAAATTAAAATATTTCGAAATCCTACACCCAAAAGGGTGAAAAGGCGCCAAATTTGTTTTCCATTAACCCATTATATCCACCTAACCAGTAGAGATGTTGAGGTGTTGTTCGCGTCAGAATGATGCTTGCATAAGTATTCAAAAAATTATATGTACGTTTTTTTACTTTATGAGATAACTTGATTATTGAGAATAAAACTAATTTTACGAACTTTACAGGCAGACGATCCGAAAGCATGTACGACCAGCGAGAAATAAATTATACAGGAGTTCACGCTACAGAAACATATCGAGAGGTGGTATTGTGCAATCTCTATGAGCCCAGAACCTGAATATTTTCTTTTTTAAGTTAAACTTATTTTCATGAATTATTTCGACGTTACGTGACGCAGTTGTTTGTAGCTCAGATCTACATTTCGGGAGATTCTGGGCTCAAATTCCATTAAAAGCTGCGTGTAAACGTTCAATTCTGACACACAAAAACTACAAAGCAGATCGGATTAGTGCAATCTCCATGTAATCGTTTAAAAGAAGTAAAATGGCTTATGCAGCTCACTTTCCACTTAGGTCCCTAGACAACACCAGTTCAAATAATATATTATCTGACTAATCCCAAGGTTTGGGCACCAAATTCGTTTCCGCGAAACCTTTTCCCACCAAAACTTTCTAATGCCATTAAACTTGTAACGTGCAGGTATTGGTGTAGGAAGGTACCTATTAACTAAAATATATACTTATTTAGGGTAATCTGCGAAATTGGAATTGTCTAGTGATATGACCATTAATTCGATTCGGTATCGCGTCACAATACCAAATCTGCAATGCAAAATATGCTACCAGGATTTTTATTGAGTTGAGATTAAATAAGAGAAATGTGTGAGAATATTGACCTTTCCCTTTGGCCAGAATAACAGATGGTGTCGCGGGAGCGTTGGCGCCGTCGGGCTTATCACTCTTCCCACACCCCTCCGCTGGACCACTCTGGTCAGTAGGGGGAGGGGGATGCAGCAGCCTATAGCAACGAGGATTAGACGCAATGAAAAATAATATGAATTAGCCTTTTGGCTAGAGTAATCTGTTAATTTAAATAAGTCATATAAGTTAAGTAAACAAATGAGAATTGTCCAGGTTTTGAAACAAAATATGCAAATTGAAATAAATAAATGCGACGATGTTGTACTACAGGGCTGGCTTCGGTAGGCGGGGCTGTTTCTGAATGCTCTCTTCACATTGGCCGGATTACCAATACCGGGACTCGTGGCGGGTTTTCGGACAGTGTGGGGAGAGAAGGGAGAGCTTAACGGACCGCGGGCGAAGGAGGTCACGTGGGTGCTCGCGTGGCCGCGCGTCGGGGAGTCTTCGGGGGTTCGAGCGTCCAAAGTCAGGGCAACAGACCGCTGACAAGACGACCCGATCAGCCGATTAACAACGACGAGAGAGCTTAACGGACTGCGGGCGAAGGAGGTCGCGCTTCGGGGGAGTCTTCGGGTGTCGAAGGTCAGGGAGGCAGACCACTGACAAGACGACCCGATCAGCCGATTAACAACGACGAGAGAGCATAACGGACTGCGGGCGAAGGAGGTCGCGCTTCGGGGGAGTCTTCGGGGGTTCGAGCGTCGAAGGTCAGGGAGGCAGAC
>PNEQ01048267.1:0-12714 GCA_003012365.1 Medauroidea extradentata | reverse complement strand
CCGAGGCTGTAGACTCCAGCCCCGTGTCTGTTTGGCTCCTGCATGTTACTACAGGTTTCCTATTGGCCTGGCTGCCGACTAGCAGAGCAGCTGCCTCACGCTGATTGGCAGTAGGTGTTTTCGCCATGTTGCTGGCCAGGGAAGCCATTTTGCTGGCGTGTGTGACTGAGTTCGCCTTCCTGCCGACTATTTCACTTCTGTATTCCTAAATATTCTGTGTCTTTAGTTTGACTAAACCAAGCTATGACCAAACACATAATCTATTCTCGAAACACACGTTTTGGCAACTTTGTAGTAAATATGTTGATAATTTTCTTTGAAACAAACGATTGTGTACTCAAAAGCGAGGAAGTAAATCTATTAATGTGTATTAAAAAGGACGTCTATTTGTATGTCTGTACGTATATGTTCCTATACCATTCATCATATTGTCATTAAACTTTGGTGGGATTCTGTGCGTGTACCCGCGAAGGTTTCTGACAAAAAATAGTCTGGATGTATAAAAATGTGTGGTTGGAGGACGTGTAAAACGAGACAGGAGGCAGAACGGTGTACCCAAAAAATTTAGTGAAAAAAATGTATCTTCAAAATGTTTCTAAAAATGTACTTGAAGACCCATAAATTCATTTTGCACCATTCATAATTCTAAAAATTGTTTGTTAAAAAAAGTTAGAAAAAACAGTAATTTATCACTTATAATACAATTATCGGTAACAGTATTAACAATTATATGAAATTTGGAGTGGGAAAATATTTTCATAAAAACGTTTTTTCTTCAAGTTATTTTATTTTATTTGAAAATTGTGGGGTTAGGAATGTTTCTGAACATAAGAGAACCATATTTTACGAAGTACTGTACTTACAATAATTTGTAATAATAAGACTGAAAATTTGCACTACTGAATTGTCATTAAATTGAAAACCACGCAAAAGAAGTCGCGGGTAAAAAATAGCTAGCATTAAATAAATTTTCAAAACTTGCTTCAGAAAAATGTTGAACTGAATAGCCATCGTGCGGACTGCCGATATATTGGTTGAAAATGCTGGTGAAAGTAAATACGGAATTCTAGGAGCTACATCTTAAACCAATACCAAACATCTGTCTCTTCTTGCTTTATATGGTATAAGGCGTTCTCTCTCATAGTATGAATCAATAATGAGCAACAAGCACCCTGGCTTCACACTTGGAAACTAAGGAAAAATTTAAATTATGTATTATAATACACTGTATGTAAAATATGTTTTGTGTCATTTTATATTTCTGGGTTAGTGAGTGATGTAAATTGTGTATGGGTATGATCTTTATTTTATTTCATTATAATATTTTAGAATGAAATTTAAGTTCAATAGTTTTTGTGGGGTATTTAAAGTAAAATTACATTGATGCAAGTTAACAATTATTGTTAACTGTGTATCAATGTACCAACAATTGAGTTTCTTTGCGTCCGTTGTCTAGTTGTGATAATTTATATTTCCCCACATAACGTGAAAAATAAATAAAAATGTCCTCCCATGTTATGCAGACGAAGTATTCTTCACGAAGTCAAATTAAACCAATATTTAATTATTTTTTAAACTCTTGATTTTATTTGAAGTTATATATTTTCAACAGATCGTCACTTGCATGTAATTAGATTGCACTTAACACAACATTAAAAAATTATAAATACATTTCTGTTTATTATATCCGTGTAAAAATTATTTCACTAAACTATTCATTCCAAAACATTTTTTATCTTTACATTGTTCCTTTGATCTGTTATGTTTTATATTTTCGCTTCATCCCCTAGCGAGCTCTTAACAAAGTCATCCGGTTTTGATCCCCGTGGAATCGACCCAAATTGTCTTATGTGGGAATCGTACCAGACGAAACCGTTGAATGGCTGGTTTTCTCGAGGGTATTCCATTTCCTCCTCCTCTTTATTCCGGCGTTACTTCAAACTCACTTCGTGTCACATCTGACCATCGGCGTTCAAAATATCTGACAAAAATACTCTAACTTTACTCTTTATTTTTTAATGTTTTAATCGTAACATTCGATTCCAATAACATCTATATAAAATTCGATTAGTGAATTAAACTGCAAATTAATCACAGAAAATTAGGTACAAGTAGGGCCATGATTTTGTCGTGAAAACATTTTGCCCCACTTTGTTACAGTGTCTCCTGTGCACACCTGCAGTCCTGTTTCAAGGTTATTGGCAGCGTGTCTTTGTTCAGACACTTCTTCCATTTGACTGCACCAAACAGAGTAAGATAACTGTGACTCTGTACGTCTGTAATTTGCCAAGACAAGTGAGAGTAAAATCATCCAATCACAGACGATGTAGCAGAGCTGCAGGTGTGCACATGACGCATTGAAACCAAATGTTGCAAAAATCTTTTCGCCATAAAATCGTGGCTCTAGTCATAAGATGATTCAAAAGTCATTACAATTAAAAATGTTTCTTGGCTAGAATGTTAATGGGGCAAAGTAAACTGCCAAGCTATGTCTAGAGATGATGGTATTTCACGAAAGTGTTTTGTGCCAACATACCCGTGAAAACGCTCAACTTTTTTGCAACATGTATGATTGTCTGGTGTACGTCTGACAAAACATAGCTGTCTGCAGACCAAGAACAGGCGTCAAATATTAGAATAGCGTGATTCTTATCGGATCAGTGAAATAGGGCAACAGCTCCACGTCAAGAAAAAGCCAGTAATAATTAGGGACTCCTGATTTATACGACAAGATATTGTCACCACTTATTCTCGATGCAATACGCCAACACCTGCAACTCTGCTTTTCGGCCAAGTATTGGCTGTTTACATCTCCCTGCGTCTTGGATTAATATCCGCTAATCACAGACGGTTTGTGTCTAACTAATCTTGTTCTGACTGGCACAGTATAATGAGTGACACCTCTACATAAAAACACGCTGCCAGTAACCATGAAGCGAAGCACTATTTGCACATTTGACACTGAAGCGAAGAGGCGCACAAATATTTTCGTTAAAATCAGGAGTCTCTTAATAATCTAATAAGTTGAACGCGTGTTGAAATACAGGCAACTATCAAGTTTTCCCGCGGTAAACGTTAATCTCTAGCTATAACTGGTACTGTTCGCGCGCCAGCTCAGATTCTCTGCCGTCTACACGTTTTTCATCCGTATATATATATAAATAATACGAGGCCGATACCTAGAGACACGATTATTTCGCGTATTGACTCTAGGTTAGGTTGAACGTCAACAGTGTACACTTCACTAGCATTACTGTGATCGGACAACAGTAGTTTTGATACACATTTGACGACTGCAAACCAGTAAGAAATAAGAAAATAAATCGTTGTGAACTCACGCAAAGCCATCTTAAGTAGAAGGCCACGACCTTAGAACTGGCAACCCTGGCAGTAAGAAGGGTCCTTTTAAATTTTGTCTCACCAAAGGCAGTGGCTTCCCCTGATTCGCCGGTATGTAGAGCAGAATAACGAATCAGGTACAGTCATTGCCTTTGGAGAGCTAAAAGAAGTGTTTAAATGACACTTGTATGCAGGGTTGCCAGATCTAAGGCTGCGGCCTTCTACTAAAGACGGCTATGACATTTTATACGACAGTGATATTCTTTTGAATGCGATTCATTTAATTTGTGGGCCTAAATTCCAAAATATGTTAACTCCAAAATATAAGAATTAGTAAAAAATATATTTTCTTCACTGTGTGAATTTACATCTATCCGAAATATGTTACTAATCACTGTTAAGTTATCGTATTTTGATGAGTTACCGATTCAAGATAGATATAACTGCACACGAAAAAGATAAGACCTTAAGTTGTTATGTATTACAGTTTGGAGTTAGGATGGTTTAGAATTCAGATCTACATTTAGAAATAGTTACTCTGTATAGACTTTTATCAACTTACATAATGTAATGTCTTTAAAATACACTCGATTGTGCCAAGTCGACTAGTCTGACATATCACGAGAGAGATACCCATCTCTCAGTCACCCTCCACATACGACACTTATTATTTTGACCTGGCACGAAATGCACAGGAGAAACAAAGACTCAAGTTAATAGAATGTCGACACGTATTTCCTAATTCCACCTAGATTTTGTGGAAGATAAGTAGCTTATTAATAGGCAAGCACGCCATCTCACTGACATAGCGTCTACTACATTATAATGTTGTATTACTTTGGGCAGCATTTGCAGACCAATATCTGGAAGTATCTCAAGTTTGTGTACACGATAGAACTGTGCTGAAATGATGATACATGCGGTTATTATGATTAAACTACCATACAAGTTTCTTCTGAGTTAACGTCTAAGGAAGAAGCTAAGGATTATAATTGTGTTTATTTGGGAAAACATTTCAAGATATATAAGTTGGTTATCTGTGTAAGCTGATGGAGTTTGGTAGAACTCCTCAGTTTCATGATCATGTGGCCTGATCAGCAGTGTTGACTTATCAGACGCTGGCAAGTTCTAAATGTCTGAATGTCTAGAACTTAAAATTTTATTTGTCCAGTTTAACTTCGTTACTTAGTAATACCGTGTTAAGAGGCCATTCCAGTGTGTGTCAGGCGCATGTATGTAACCCGCATTGAAACCATATAAATCAAGGCTAATTTTACTATCGCTATAGCTATAAGAGTATTAGAGATATCAACATTATCTTTGCAGTTTATCAAAGACACAATCGATCTTATTTTCGCTGCGTTCTGAAAATTCAAGTATAACAAACGGTTATAAAATGAACGTAGCACAAAAAAAAGTTTTGTAAAATTTGTAGTCAACCATTCTTTACACTTGACTTCGGAGAACGCAGCGAAAATGAGAACGACAGTGACTTTGATAACCGTGAAGCTGAAGCTGATATGTGTAATTCTCTAATTGTTACAGCGAAGGTAAAATTTGCCTTGATTTATAATGCCTTAATGGTGGTTGCATACATGCGCCTGAAACACTGGAACGGGCTCTTAAGAACGGTTCTTTATGACAAACTTTATTAGCGTGAAAGTATATAGTTTACTAGTGGAAACAAATTTGTTTTTCTTTGTCACGGTATTTCCTTGCAAACGCATTCATCTGGCTCTCAGTTTGCCGATTATATCAAAAAATCGAAAATAGTTTTCGTCGAAACAGTTGCCCACGTGTTAGAATTCATTACTGCAAGTATACTTGTTATGTGAAGCAAACTATATGGCAGTAAAATCAATAGGATAAAAACATTTACATATGGAGCAGTACATAAAAGTTTAAGGATCTTTTCAGAAATACAAAAAAAAAATACCCATATTACATGCATAAATAATTCCGACCTTTGGCATATGCAAGCAAATGTTATTTTAAAAAGGTACAAACATTAATTATTTTAATGCTGTCTAAAACTAAATTATTAAAACTACAGCAGTTGACTCAAATATTTAGCTTACATTAAATTAATTTTGTTAATTTTTTTTTGTATATTTGTTAAAAGAGCCAAAGTTATGTTTCACTACGTTTTGCCAGTCCCAAATAATTTTAATAAAGGATTGTTTGAGGACTTAATATAACATGACAGATATTCCACTTCAATTAGAACCACACTCTCTTTCCCTCGACGAATAAGGTATGTATGAATGTCACCGCAGAACCTCCTGCGGTATTGTGGCTAACCCCAAAGCCCACAGAAAATAGCCGGACCACGAATCCTGCAACCGCAAATACCAAACCACTAGATAATATACCAAGAGTAAGAGTGTATTATATTCTAACATATTATGTGACATATGAGAAAATGTGTATAAGCACACTGTTACTAGTAGTTAACTAAACCGAATTTTAATGGTTTTATTTCGTCGAACTATAAAAATGCATCAATGATTACAGAGTAAAATAATCTCTGCTATAAGTGTAAATACGCAAACGATACATATATATATATATATATATATATATAACGGCGCAAGAACGAGTTGGACTTTTGCACAGAAATAGCGGTTCATTTTTACTGTGACATCCTTAGGTATTTTGTAGCATGATTGCCACTTTTAGTTTTATGTAGTAATATAACGTCTGATTCCTGCAGCTAAAATATGGTATCTACTTACTTTTATTAATAATGTATGGATACGTTTTCATTACCAAATGGCGTACATCTGTTTGTAATAACTTATTATAAGTCGTTTACAATAAAGTGAGTACTTTCGAAGAAACATTTATTGTTATTCATCTTGTTTTGTTTATATTGTAATCTTTTGCAGAAACTATAAACTATCTGAAAGGAAAACAGTAATTAGGGTTTCAAAAATGCTTACTTTATTCTGAAAAACTAATACTATATGTTACACACATAATATTTTGCTCATCTAAATTATCTACTGGTTTTTTAGTAAGCAATTTAATTAATATCCTGAATATAAAAAATGTATACCAATTAATGGCGTAATCACTCACTTATCACATCGTTATTAAGTATAAATCAAATGCTTTTAAGAAAAATTTAATTTCCTTTCTGAGTTATTTGTTTTTAATTACAATAAATTTGAAACATTTTTCACGTTCTGTGTGCTACAGTGCAGACATATTTTTGAATCCTTAAACTATTTAATATTTGTGCTAAAGGAATTTCCCTCTAACACATGTTCATCACCCACTTATGCTGTTCACTGAAAATTGTCTCTAGTTTACTGTTTCCTGTCTGGCATTCAACTGAGAATAAACTAATTTCAATGTGTGTAATATTCACAACGGTAAACAAACCTACCAAAAATTTTAATTATTTTGTCATAGGAGAGCGCCAAATTGGTAAAATCATAAGTAATTGAATGCATTTTTCAAAATACGAAAACAAAACACCTTCACAAATTATAATTGCATTGACTGCGCCAATAAAATATTAATTTTTTATCATTTATTTTTTTTATGTGCAGTTGTTTTATACTGATAGACATACAAGTCTAAAACGGAAAATTAAACGACTCTTTAACTCAGGTAAGCAGCTAATTAGGCTGTTCCGTTATATTGACAACCTCATCTCTTTACATTTATTTGAGTTGCGCTGCAGTCTTACCAACGACTGGAGTGACGGACCAATTAAAATTATTAAAACTTATTCGTCTGTAATCATACTCAAATTTCAGTGGGTATTATGATTATATAACGTGCTCCGTAACATGAATTTTTCTAAATTAAGGGACACTGCTTTTCTTCGAAAAACTTTATTATTTACTAGTTTTTTTGAATGTAAATAAGTAATCTCTACAGAGTTATATACTTTAACCAAGTGTGAAAAGAAATATTAATATATGTAAAAATGCAAAAATATTATCCGAATAAACTTTCAACATTACTAACATAATTAGTCTGTGCAGAGAGGAATCTATTATTTTACTTATAACTGTATGCGTTGGCTCACTAAAACAATGGCAGATGGGAAAATATACACTCATAAACTTGAGTCATCTACGAAAATCAATAAACTATTTCTACAAACTTGTTTTTATTTTTAAATTCTGGATTTTAAGGAAAGAACTTAAAAGGGCGTGGTAGATAAATGAGCGCTGAATTCTTCGATTCAGATCTACGCGTTTTTGGAAGTCAATATGGATAAACTACAAAATAGCAATCCTTGATAATTAGCTTATATTTGTCAACTTTAAGAGCAAACATTTACCCAGAATGATACAGTTGTTACGCGTGATCTCTTGCGCCACAAATAAATGTACGAGATTTCGGTGTCAGAAACTGTTCTTCAGATATACGTTAATCGAAAAACTGTTTTGCTCAGAAAGTTGGCAAAAACTATTATCTAATTGCTGTTTTTTTTTTTACAGACTTGTTTTGAAAAACCTACAATTCTAAACTGATGCTTTTATCGCTGAATTATATACCACGTGCTCTTAAGGTGCTTTCAACTTTCCAAGGAGCTATAAATTTCGTGAAATTTATACGTATTTTTTTAAACTGCAAAGTAACATTAATGTGTGAAAAAATCCTCATAGTATCCATTCACGGTAAAAATGATTACGTTTGAAAAAAAGATAAAACTTCTTTGTGGTCCGAGTTAAGAATTTTTATACTCCACGCACTATGTTTATTACTTCTAATTGTTTGAATGTTTACTTGCCGGTTGAAAGGCAATACTAAACAATGGCTTACGTAACTCGGAATAACACACATGCATTTTCTGTTTTGTGCTAAAATTTATTAAATGGCTTATTCGTAATTTGCCACAAAGATTTTAGTCCTCCGAGATGTTTCTAAAATATTTATTTCTATTCTAGTAATCAACGTGTGTTGCTAAACCAAAGTATCGCACCTTGCATTGAAGTACAGAATATTTTTCAGACTGGAAAAATTTCTCCAGGAAAAATCAGATAAAACAAAAAGTTTTAAATTTACACTACAGTAGTAAGTTTTCACTCATAACAATGATGATGGAATATAATTTTTGTAGCGTGTTTAATCTATTGTGGCACCGAAATTCATCAGTTATGACCTACCGGCGCTAGGAAACCTAAATGAACCTGACACGTAGGTTTTAGATCAAGATCAATTCTCGGCCGATTAAGTGATTATTCAGGAGTCTGGGAGTTCCTTCCTCGGTTTCAGAACAGGATTTAGTGTTGTCGTTTCTCCTCCGAGCTGAATAATGCATGACAGGCCACCGCAGAATGATACCAGGGCGCCACGTTTTCCATGGAAAATGTATCGCTACTGCTTAGTTTGCTTTCTAGCTTGCTGCTCTTTCGGTTGAATCGGCATCGGCTTTTCCTTCGAAATGTAGTAAATGAGAAAGTCTTACTCAAAACAGAAGCTAAAAGAAGCCGGACATTAATTTACTAAGACATGAATGATCGACTAAAGATTTCAGTCCAGCCCATAAACGTGTTATTTATTTTTTTCTACTTTTTTTGAAGTCAAAATTAAAAGCGAGATATTTTCGTTTCTTTAAAAAAAACTGCTTATTGATAAACAGTAGATCTCGTGGATAGTATAAAACCATAATTTTATATTTTTATTAAAAAAAGTTTTAGTTTTGTAGACAAAACTTGTGAGTTAGTTTCCTCTTACAAAACAAGGTTAGCTTGTGTAATATTTTCATTTTGGTGCGTCCAAGTTAAAATTGGCATTTACGCTGACATTCAAATACTAAAAACCAACTGACTTAAATGAAATAATTCCCAGTTAAATAACGTGCCATGGGCTACGTAACTTAACATTTACGTACTCACAACTTAATATTTTGACTCTTTTAGCAAAGCTTAAAATTAAAATTAAATGATGCAAATTCATAAATTTTTTACAATAAAATTTTGTTCACTGTGAGTTTTTCAAATATTAGGTAACAAACCCCACGACATGTTATTCCACTTTGAATTATTTCGTTTAAGAGGGCGAGGTACATAATTAAACGCTAAATGTATTAAGGGCTTGGGTGCGAGTTTCTACATTTCTTGCAAAAATATTTTTTTTAAACCCGAACCCGGGCCTATATTGTAAAATCCCTTCGTAAATTTGTTACACATAGTATTATCTTTATACGTTTATTTATATAAATGAATTCGGACTTTACATTTACTCTAAAAACATTTATAATAGAAACAAAACTACTCCTCCCATTGCTTTTCTTATGGCACTACATCGCCGGCAGGTGAAAATATTTTTTTTTTTGTGGCCGTTGTAGGCATTATTTTGCAAAATCGCTACGTAACTTAGTCCGCGTTATAACTATTGATGTTCATGATTTTTTTCATAGCATTCCTTGGAGTAGTAAATGAAATATTTTACGAAACATGAAGGTTTTACAGCAAACAAAGGCAGGGATTGTCCAGACGTCACGAATGGCCACGTCCTGGAAGTTCAGCGCTTTCTCAAGAGATCGCGTGCTGGTCGAATAGGTCCTGTGCAGGAGTCGACTGCTGACTGCGCATTGTGAATCAGGCCTAAATAAACACAACGTAACGTAACCCTACATAACCTAATTATACTGAACCTACAACAACCCTCCCTATCCCTACCTACTCCACCCCAACCTAACTTAACCCAAACCTCACTTAAAGCAACCTATCCTAACAAACATAAACCCATACTACAACTACCTAAACATATTGTGCGCTAATTAAGGTTGCAATTTCTTGCACTAAGTTGCACAAACTTTATTGTACCAAAAAATAACCAATCCCAAAGTAACATAAGCTTAACCTAACCAAATAGACCAAACCTGACCCTACATTGCTCAGCCCGACCTAATCTAACCCAACTTTACTTAACCTAATCCGACTTTACTTAAGGCAGCTTAACCTAACCCAACCCATTCTACCACAACATAAACATATTGTGCACTAATCTACGTTGCACTTACTTGCACTATGTCGCACTTTCTTGCACAAAGTTGCACTCTCTTGCAATATGTTCCACTTTATTATACTTTATTGCACTAAGTTCCTTCAGCATGAATTAAATTGACAAAAAAAACGTAAATATCACTAATTAACATAAACTACACTAACCCGACCAGCCACGACATACCCTAACTTATCTCGACCCAACCTAACCCAATCTTACTTAACCTGACCTTTACTAAACCTGACCTTTACTAAACCGAACATTTACTTATCTTAAAACGACCTAACATAACCCGACATAACCTAACCCGAACTACCCTAACCTAACCCGACCTAACCTAACCTAACCCGACCTAACCCGACCTAACCTAACCTAACCCGACTTAACCCGACCTAACCAAACCTAACCCGACCTAACCTAACCTAACTCAAAGTAACTTAATCCGACCTAAACTAACCCGACATAACTTAAACCGACTTAACCTAACCCGACCTAACATAACCCGACCTAAAACTAACATAACCCGAACTAACCTAACCTAACCCGACCTAACCTAACTCGATCTAACCTAAGCCGACCTAACCTAACCCGACCTAACCTAACCCGACCTAACCTAACCCGACCTAACCTAACCCGACCTAACCTAACCCGACCTAAACCTCACCCGACCTAACCTAACCCGACCTAAACCTCACCCGACCTAACCTAACCCGACCAAACATAACACGAACTAACCTAACCCGACCTAACCTGACCTAACCTACCCTAACCCCAACCTGAACTAAAACCGACCTAACCTACCTCTAACTAACCTAACCCGACCTAACCTAACCTGAACTAACCTAACCCGACCTAACCTTAACTTTATTGCACTAATTGCACTTTGTTCCACTAAGATGCACTTTCTTGCACTAAATTGCACTTTCTTGCACTAAGTTGAACTTTCTTGCACTAAGTTGTACTTTCTTGCACTAAGTTGCACTTTCTTGCACTAAGTTGCACTTTCTTGCACTAAGTTGCACTTTCTTGCACTAAGTTGCACTTTCTTGCACTAAGTTGCACTTTCCTGCACTAAGTTGCACTTTCTTGCACTAAGTTGCACTTTCCTGCACTAGTTGCACTTTCTTGCAATATGTTGCATTTTCTTGCACTATGTTGCATTTTCTAGCACATTATTGCACTTTATAAGTATTAAGTTGCACTGTTTGGAATTAGTTGCTCTTGCACTGAGTTCCTTTAGCACGAATTAAACCGATTAATAAAATTAAAAATTTTCCTAATTAACATAAGCTAGCTTAACCCGAAATTACATAACCCGACCCAACCTAACCGGAACTAACCTAACCTGTCCTAACCTATCATGACCTAACCTATCATGACCTAACCTAACCCAACCCGACCTAAATTAACCCGACCTAACCTAACCCGACTTTATTCCACTTTGTTCAACTTTATGCACGATGATACACTACTTGCACTGTTCTCACTATGTTGAATTTTTTGCACTTCCTTGCACTATGTTGCACTTCCTTGCCCTACATTGCACTATCTTGTACTATGTTGCATTTTCTTGCACCATGTTTCACTTTTTTGCACTGTGTTGCAATTTCTTTCACTATGTTGCACTTACTTGCACTATGTTGCACTTACTTGCACTATGTTCCATTTCCTTCACTATTTTGCATTTTCTTTCACTTTGTTGCACTTGCATGCACCATGTTGCATTTTATTGCACTATGTTGCATTTTATTGAATTAAGTTGCACTGTTTTGCACTAAGTTTCACTTTCACAGAGTTCCTTTAGCATGCATTAAATTGACTAATTAATCTTAAATATCCCTAATTAACATATGGCCTAACCTATCTCAAACACACCTAACAAGACACGTCTTAATACAACCTGACCCAACCCATTCTACTACATTCTAAACAAATTTGAACTAATCTAGTTTGCATTTTCTTGCAATAGGATGCATTTCTTGCACTAGGTTGCAGTTACTTGTACTAGGTTGCACTTTCTTGCAATAGGTTGCACTTTCTTGCACTGAGTTGCTTCAGAATGCATTAAAATATCATACAACTAAGGTATTCCTATATATATAAGCTAACCTAACCCATTCTAGCCTAACCCGACCTAACCTAACCCGACCTAACCTAACCCGACCTAACCTAACCCGACCTAACCTAACCCGAACTAACCTAAACCGACCTAACCTAACCCGACCTAATATAACCCGACCTAACCTAACATAACCCGACATAACCTAACCCGACATAACCTAACCCGACCTAACATAATCTGACCTAACCTAACCCGACCTAACCTAACCCGAACTAATCGAACCCGACCTAATCTAACCCGACCTAACCTAACCCGACCTAACCTAACCCGACCTAACC
>PNEQ01048265.1:0-12714 GCA_003012365.1 Medauroidea extradentata | reverse complement strand
TAGTCGTGTTCTACATCTCTCAGTTTTCTAGTGCATAATAAATTCATATATATATAGTCTCAAAACTCATATATAATTCAATATATTAGTACACAATGCATATTATTATTAAAAAATATCGCAAATTCTTAAAAGGTCAAAATGACCGCAGCTGGCTTTAAAAGGTATGAATAAATTTTGGCGTTTCTAGTGTTAAAAGCCTGCGAAACTATTAAACCACTGTTTTTTTCTGCGATAACTTTCAGTACTATACTCTGAAGTTACGAACTCTTAGTGCTTGTCCTGTAATTTAGAAGGAATTTATCCTCAAACATTTTCCTAAATTTAGTTGTACTTACAGACAGTGGAAAACCAGTATAGCTGTAGTCCCAGCAATTATATAATTATTTCATTAACTCAGTGCTGCAAATTATTATTTACCACTAATTTCCTAGCCATAATTTAAAACACAGTTAACTGTCCACTTCCTTTCCATTGAAAAGTTGTCGAGGAAGAGGTTTGGTATAGACTCTTCACTATAAAGTGAACACTGCTTAAATTTTTCTTCCTGTCATTTTGCGATCATCTTTACTATTTTTAACATGAAAACTACATTGAAACTGAAAACCATTGTAAAAGTTTCACTACTTTCAAAAACTTGAAACCTTTGCTTCCATTAAAATACAGTTATGGATATAAGTGTTGGGGAGTGCTCATTTTAAAGTGCACAGACTATAGGCACATTGGCCAGCAAGTCTCCAAGTAGATGACAGTACATCACTTGTCTGCCTCCATGTATTAGTACTACGTAGGCTTCAACATCCACAAAATTGTTTATTGAAATAACGTTAGTCTTAATTCACTCATCTCTACACAAAAGTATTCTTCAGGTGACGCTGATTCGTACGACGCCTAACGTGGGTATCTACTACTTCAATCAATTAATATATTTTATCCCAATATGATTTTGATCGGGCTCACTGGTAGGGATAAATATTTTTGGGTCGTCACAAGTAACAGGACGCAACACAAAGTTTGCAATCAGTGACGGCTTTATTTGCTAACTGCAGTCAGTCTTAATTTATTACAAAATATTTTAGAACAGTCAAATATATAAATTTACTAGAGTGTATTTTATGTAATGTATTTCAGACCGTAGGAAGATGATTATTAAATCAACATTTTCATTATGTTCGAATAAGAATTAATATTTTATATGAATCACAGTGCATGGTAAACTACATAAGATTAACGGTTTGGTGACATTTAGCTATGTTTCGTCTGCAGTCATTCCTACTGCAGTTAAGGAACTGTTATGCCAGTGTAGTGTGTCGTATATAACTCTATGGCCATGTGCTACTAAAAGACAGCTGTTGTACGGCGAAGGTCTTTTCAAGGTCAATGCTGCACTCTGATGGTGAGTACAGTAAGCATAATAATATTTGAAAAGTAAATGTAAGTGTGAAGGCTAAATTACTGACAACCAAGAAGAGTTTCTTTTGCTGTGCAAGTGGGCAAAACTGTTGATTATATATTGATGACATTTTGTGTTAAAGTTTGCATTCAGTATGTCTTAATAGCATTTCCGGTCCCGATTAGTATCAGAACTTTTCATTATTTCTTGGATAGAGCATTTTCACAGTGGTAGTGTTACGGACGTTATAATGGCGATAGGAAGAATAGCCTTTTAAAACTCAAGAAAGAAAATACGTTTTGCTATTCTGACGGAGTATGAACTAAAATCTGTAAACTCTCATACTTTGTAATCTTGGTATGTTTTTAAGAAACCTGTGATAATAATGACGTTCATGAAGCTCCTACTGTAGTCCACTCCTAAAGTTCACATACAATATTATTACTTGAAAGCTATATTTCGTGCTACATGTGTGAGTTTAGGGTTAGTATGTTCGTAAAAATTATTATAACTAAAGAAACAGAACAACTCGAAACATAAATATCTAGCATAGTCATATTTTTTTTCACATGAGATTACAGTTGATGTAATACCAGTTTAAGTTTCATAATGGATTGTTTCCTTTAAAATTATGTTTCAAAATACGAACGTCAAACAGGAATAGTTCGCAGTTCTCTATTAAGAGCTCCGCCTGGTCAGAGCTATCTTGCATTTTACGAGGCATACGAAGGTTTTATAAGCGCGACACTGGCAAGGGTTTCACATTCGCAAAACTTGTCAATCCGAGCTGCTAATTCTGTTTTGTGTCCTTACGTCGTTTACCTACGACACTTACAGTGGACATCCCATCATTTTACTTCTCTGCCACTTTTATTTTACTGTATGTGTGTGCGAAAATAGGCTACATTCAAAATTTCTTGCTGACTGTGATATTAAATAATTTTCGATAGGTTTACTAAACTACATGTCTTCACCCACAGTACTGGAATGATATTTTGTCGGACCCAAACTAATGTGCACGAAAACAGGCCTTAAAACATATTACGGAGACAAACCAGACGTGTTACTAATTTATAAGAGACCAACATAAGTTGCAAATGTTTTATATCGTCTATTGCTTCTGTCATAACACTGAACCAATAAAAAAATCCTATGAGAAATAGGAAAAAATAAAATTGGTTCTCCAAATCATAGTACTTAATGACCGTTTAAGGCTACAACACACAACCACTGTGCAGTTTACTGAAACTATGTAATTTTTAGGTCTCTAATTAGTCCTAACAAAGTACAAAGAGTAGAATTTTTATATTACAGCATGTAAAGTCAGATGAGGATGATTTTAATAGGATGTTATAAATTTAACTGTGATTAACATCTACTAAAACAGTGTCACTGCATGTGTCTGTAATATTTGACAGTTTTAACAAAATAGCATTTACGGGATTAACTAAGGCGCTAAATAATTACATAAAAATATTTGTTTTTTTCTGATATGGAAAGTAGCGAAGATTATTTCGACAATGACAGCAGTGATTTCGACAAGGATTGTTTTTCTGAGGTGGTTCTCTAATGCCACTCTCAAACTTAGCACTTTAATTCCTAATATTTATAAGAGCAGTCATTTAAATAAAAAATGGTAGAACATAAATGCATAATATGGTTGTAGATAATGTCATTACGTTAAAAGTTTCAAATTGATCAAGTGTTATGCCACTTTTTGCTCCCCAATTTCGCTACATTTTGAGGCGTGCTTAGGACCCGAGAGTAACTCACCTTCCCTTTCTTGAGGCTGTAACAATAACATTATCTTTACATAAAGAACGGAATATTTCCCAAATTCAATGCCCATCATGTTAGAAGCCACTGTCCTGTATTTACCCTTCGTTTATTGTGTTCCACAAAATGTCTGCAGTTCTGCAAATACTGTTAAATATATGCAACAAATGAACTGCGTGCCAACATTTTAAACTCCGTGAGATGTGTACTTTTTCCTCCAATGACTTATTGTGCGATTTGGAAAACGCACGTGCTTCACACATATGCTTGGCGCCTGCGAGTTAGAGTACCTGCAGAACACGCCGAGAATACCTGAACGGAACTTCGCATTATTTTTGACTCCACGAGTGCGCTCATTTATTCTGAACAGCACTTATCACTCTGTATATGTGTACAAAGTTGTTAGGAAAATTTCATAGCTCAGTATACAGAAATTATTTCAGTAAGTATCATTCTCGCCGTTTGATTATCTATATTGTAGAAGTTAATTTAATCTCTGTCATAAATGTACATGATTGAACCAGAAACAAAAAAAAAAGTTTTGGTAAATTGCGATGAAAAATAGTAAAGAGGTTATGCTTTCGGATACCGAACCGAGGAATACGTCGTTGCGAGCATGCAGGTTATATCTTGCTTTTAATGGCACGACTCTGATCCAGTTATATGCATTACTGAAACATAATGTGATGTGAAAACGTTTTTCTGATGTAAATCTAGGAAGGACGTATAAACCATTATGCGAAAAGTTGTTCAAGAATAGACACATGAGATTCTCAAATTGCTGGTCGTGTTGCGAGGCATTTGTTCGTGTAGACTTTTAAACAATTATTAAATATACACCTGTTCAAAGTTGATTGATTGATTGATTTATTTTATCGATACTTGATAGCTGCAGTTTTGTCTCATAATATATCGCTGGGGTGTAGTTAAAAAGGAGTTCCGTCAGCTGGCAATGGACAGCTTTAAGGCCTGGCTCGTACCGTTTCTTCGCATCTGAATCTTTAATGCGGAAAACAGTCTGTCAGGCGGTGTCCTTAAATATAGACTACTACTACTACTACTACTAGTAGTAATAGTCTATGCTGTGGATTTGTTATATGAAGTTCGCGAAATTATATAATTGAGTACTGCGTTTAAGGTGTTGTCACAGGATATGTTTACTTTTCTCGCGAGTTGAGAAATTTTACTACCAAACATCGTTTGACTGTAGCTCGGTTCAGTTCCCCACTCCGAACAAACTGGTTTCGGTTTTCTATGGTTTTCCGAAACCGCTCCAAGCGAATGCTGGGATAGTCCCTTAAGTGAAAAGGTTAGGGCTGATTCTTCTCCTACGTCCTTACCTGGTTATACATCGCTCTCTCTTATGATCTTGATGTCGACTAGATATAAGGTCATGTTACATTATTCCTTGTCACTATTGCATGCGACAGGAAGCTTAGGTAGTGTGAAAATTTTGTCTAGTATTTTTGTTCTGACCAACTTCTTAATGTGACCGTCTGGGTGGATGTATTATGCGCGTTCGAGGTCTGCCACTATGAAAATGATAACGACACAACATGCGCATCACGCCTCACCCTAGGCTCAAGTTGGTGATTTGTCGTTTCATATTCTCGCTGATTACTCGCCTCTATTAGAGGTTAAATGGTAACCATATTATTTCATGACGTACTATTACGTTAAAGGTCTGTTGTACACTGCTATACCTTTCAAAAGATTTAGCGTTAAGTGCATGCGTACATAAATGGAAGCACAAAATAAAAACACCCATTTTAGGTTGCTAGCAAATAGATATGTTTTCTTGAGTAGTAGTGCACCTGAAATGAGTGTACACGTGTGTAACGTACCGTGAATGCTATTCCTGCGTAGATAACATTCATGCGCCTCGAGTCATTTTGGATTATTCATGTGAGAGCTGAAGCTCTGCATTGAGTTCAACAGTCTGGGCTGGTGGCTACCGTACTACAATGACGTTATTCTACATAAAGTAATGCTACTGCATTTTATATTATGTTGTGAATGTGTTGGTGGTGTTGTAATCTTCTTTTATTGGAGACATTTTTTCCGGTTTAAATACAGATTTGGTTTAATTTTTCCAGTATTTATAGGCTGTTAAAATTAGTAAGTCTTAAATACTATTTTTTCTGGCAAACCATGCACTACTCCTACAGGTTATGGTACACAATATATATTTTTAAAAAATCAGTATCCCTGTCTGAAATCAAGAGTGGAAACTGACAAAACTAGGGTAGTGGTTGGTACAGCGGCTAGAGCACTCGCCTTCCTCTAAGCCGAACCGGGTTCGATTCCCGCCTGGGTTGGTGACAGACATTCCGCATGTTGGAGACTCGAGGTTGGTCGGTGGGATTTCTCGGTGCACTTCCGTTTCTACCGCTCCTGTAGTTTGTCGCTGCTTCATCATAGGACCTCACTTTGTCATCCAGCAGTGCTTTGCAGACGCCTACGGATGCTTAGTCAGAAATCTTGAGTCTGGGGTGTGATCCTTTAGTACTGTATTATTTATTTACCGATGGTAGACGATAATCAAGGATTGGCCTACCTAACATTGCTGTCTTTGAAAATGATGTACTGTATATGTCTGTTTTTTAAATGAATTTGTAGTAAGGTTTTCGTATCTAAAAACGTGTGCAAGGCCACAATTTTTGAGAATTTTTTTCCCAGGTGCAAGAACGTAAGCCATACAGTTCAGTAGAGGTCCTGAGATGAGTATACACAACAGATTACTTCTTTTTTCTAAGTATACGAACACTGAAAAGTTTTCGAATCATCTTGTAACAGGTACTGTTCTGAATGGTAGTTGGTGGTCTAGATAGGCGACCACCTTAAGTTGTGAAAATCACATTTTTTATGCATGCATGTGTGTTGGTGTATGTGGGTATGTGTAATTGAATATATGTAGATATACTAGTGGTCTCGCTGGCCAACCCCTAGTCGCACTTCGGCAGCCTTGAGGTGAGGATGCATTGCTACAGGTTAGCCATTGTGGGAGGGGAGAGAGGGGTAGTGGGGTATGCTATCGTGTAGCATTATGGTTAGGCAGGAGGAGAGGGTACAGCCTGAAGGGCTCTAGGGAGTGGGGGTAGAGCTATGCATTTAGGGTGTGCCCTGTGGAGAGGGGGCAGAAAAACTACGCCTGTAGTGTTACTAAATAGACGGGGAGAGGAGGAAAGCATGTAGGGATCTAAGGGGGTACCACGAGCCTATGGTATGTCTTAAGGACATATCACCAGCCTACAGGAAGAAGGGAGGGGTAGTACAAACGTGCGGTGTGTTGTATACATGTCGCAAGCTACAAGCAGGAGAGGGGATAAAGGTAGCACAAAAGAAAGGGAGCACTGCAAGCCTGTGTTATGCTACATGTGGATGAGGGGTAGGGGTGTGACTTTAGGGTGGAGGAAAGTTGCTCGGGAAAAGAGGGGAAAGCCTGGAGAGCTTTGGGAGTGTGAGTGTGCCTTTTAAGTATAGGAGAGGGAAAAGCTTGAAGGGCTCTGTGGAGTGAAGGCTATACCTTTAGGGTTATGGGTTAGGACAGTAAATCACATAAATAGCCAATGACACTTAGGTACTACTTGTAGCAGAATGGTCACTTTCCATACCCCTTCCACAATCGTTGCCATCATGGGTTAAGCCACATGGCACTTCGGTACTACTCGTACCAAAAGGGTCTATTCCACTAAATCCTACATCCCTTCTCCTAAATCCCCTCCCCACTTCCCCTACCTTCCCCTACCTTCCCCTACTTTCCTTCCTCGTGGGCGGGGTCTAAACCCTCAGCCAACCACAATGCTCATGGCGCTTGGGTACTATTCGTACCAAAATATTTCTATAACCAATCACAGCCAAGACCAGGCCCCCCTAATGACCCTTTCGGCCAAATAGAGGCCTTTCGCCAACTTCTGACTCTAGGGCCTATGCTATACAATTGTAGGTTATTCCGGTTTTGCTTTAAATTGAGGCAGGACATACATGGTCTCCCTACTAGAATGCTACAATGAAACACGGTGTTAAAATCAGCGAGGAAATAAACAGGTACACTACCGCAAAACATTTTCCACATTAGGCGTAGGAAACATCGACATGTGCTCTCTGACTCGTTAATTGGTGATCGACTATTAAATTAATCACAGGTTGTAAACTATTTATCTGGCCAAAATTGCTTCAGCTACAGTACTAATTATAAAAATTTATTAAAAATTTAAGTGAAAAACATGACTGTATTGTTGGTAAACAGAGGTTGTAGTTGTATAGATCTTCCTTAAGAGTTAGTGGGCCGGGCGAGAGCTGTGCTGTAGCGTGGTACGGGAAGTACTTTATCTTGTATTACTATTAACATGTTTCTAATGTGTTTATATACGTAAAGACGACACACTTCAAGCTGTGTCCCTATGATTTAAAAAGTGTCGTCCGCTTCTTAGCAACATGATTCACAAGCTCCTCAAAAGTGCTAAAATGGCTTTTTCACGTTGCTGTAGCTGAGAAAATATCGATCGTAATCGTAAAACTAAACCATAGAAACGTGAATTGGACTTTACCACAAACTTTTCACAAATAAAACAACCGGTCTACGAAGACACTTGACGCTAGTTTAGAACTTCGCGCGTAGAGGCGATGAGTTGTTTGGCGGACGTGTTGTGTTCGACTTATCGCCTTCCCTGTGTCCGTGCCTCAGTCGTAAAGAGAAGACTACCGTCCACTTACTCTGCATAAGAAGTAATATTAGACAAAAAATATGCCACATCACCCTCCCTTACAAAATTAACATATGCCTCCTCTCTAGCACTAAAATAAAAGTTGTGTATGTCATTTCTTTGGAATTGCTCATTGCAAGGTTTTAATAATTACCATGCATCTCGAATAAAAGATTCAACAAATCTCTCACAATGAAACTCCTCACCCCTGAGCAATGCATTTACACATTTTTGGTGGACCTGGCAATGATAATAATCGCGAAACTAAATTTTGTTGCCTCGAAGAAAATATGTTTGAATATGAGACATTGCAAACTAGCTTAGCCTGAAATAAAATATTATACTAATGTCGAAGATAATTTTGCTGCACAGCAAGATTTCGTGCAGTAAAGCAAGATTTGTTAACAGTAAGCTAAACAAGCTAAAATGTCAGGGTTTCTTTGTTGTAACAAAAGCGTTTGTAAACAATGGTAAAGGGATATAATTAATTAAATTGGGTAATTTCACTGTTGGTATAGATCTCGTAGAACACAGTATTTTTGTGTAACGAACATTGCAGTATTTCAATAAACAACATGGCTGTAAGAATTTGAATTTCCCAATTGCCATTTACAACTGTAGATTTTAAATCTCAGAAGATGCTGTATCTCGCTTATAGTGATGATAATGTCCTGTACAATTGTTTACAACCGAGCTCGTAAACAGTATAAATGCCTCTCAACGCGCGAAAATAAAGCTCAATGAACTTGTTTCCAGGTTTCATAGTTCACAATACCATGGATAACTACGTACCCCTATCGCGGAGTAGGAAAATGGTAATAGCAGTGTTGTTGGGACATGGAGAGAAGGGTTTAGTTGACAGAACACAGAGTGAAGAAATATAATGAAGATTCAGGAAATACAGGGAGTGGGAACTGAAATCAATGTGTGTGTAAGTGTTGAAGATCATACGAAATAAATGTAAAGAAAACGAATTGGAACCAAATGACGAAAATCTAGAGGTTTTTCCTACTCTGACAACTGTGGCGACCAGCCTAAAAATAAGTTTCCTGCGACTGTGTACATGCATGCAGTGACCACATTAAAAATAGAAGCTATTATTCATAAGTTCTTGATAAAAGGTAACACCCAAAATGAGGGAGACTCTGTTAATTCAGTCTTTGAAAAATCAGTGAAGAAAGCCTTTAATTCTGGTCCTATATACATGCCGTCACAGTACATTTCTCTCATACGAACAGTTAAGAAGAAAGGAACTCCTTATGCTGTTACAGATATGTTCTTATGAAGAATTTTTCAACCTTAAAGGTCTCGCCGACGACTTTGGCTCCAACTTCAACAAATCAACTTGTGATGAAAAAGTTCTGATGGGTGACATTAGAGTCATACGGGTGGAAAAAGCCAAGCAATCAAGTTTTTTTTTCTACAAAACTTCTTTCGCGGACCATAATTTACAAGAAGTGTAAGTAAGGAATAAATGTCCTACCAAAGCCTGTAGTACTCCCACTCTGCGACATGCGTACAAGAGGAAACTTGTGTTGAGTAGTATAGAAGTCTTATTTTCGGGATTTGCTTCGAGCAAATCATGTTCCAAGTTACTATAGTGATTTATTCATTGTATTCTGTAATGTTCTTTGTATGGGTCCAGTTGCTGTAAGTTTCTGCTTCCAACAATGCAAATAATTTTCACTGTAAGATATTGTAAGCAAAGTGTGCTTTTTTGTGTTGTATAGTTTTTCGTTGTGTAAATTTCGTAATGTTTCCATTTCACTTCATAGTCTTTAAAACTCGTTGGGTACACAAGTTGTGTATCAAAACATTAAACAATTTTGTTGTTTTTTATCTTTTGGAATAAGTAGTAGTTATTACTTATTGTAATAATGTATGTAATTGAAACCAGTATTTAAAATGTTACCGCCAAGTACAGCAAAAGAATATTTTATAAGGCATTCATGTTGGCAACTATTTAGAAATGAGAAACACTTTTTTTACTCTTTATCCTTTTTCTAGTCTTAAACTTTTTTTATAGTACGTCCATTCACTGTTACGCATGTCATAAATAAAATGATATGCTTTGTGACAAGAAAGTGACGCAACTAAAAAATCTTTGTTCTATGAAAGTAAACGTTAAATCAATTTAATTTAACTAGGACACTATTACGCGTTTTGTTATATAATAGTATTTTTTAAAACCTTATACGAGTTTCTCAGTGCCACAAATTTCTTACCATTGCAGTTGTATATTGTAATTTGTCTTTAAATGCCTCTCCTGAAAATGTAGTGTTTTGGTGTTGACAGTTTTCTCGTAGAGGTGCGATATTGGAATGTGTTCTGCATCAGTGTGTGTAGTAATGTATTAGCGAGGTGCATAAATATCAGGTTAGGTGTGATTGTCTCACTGTAACGAGAAATAAAATATGTAATTTTGTGTCATCATAAAAACTCTACAACATGTGTTAAAATTGGCGGCTTCCCATTTCATTGCAACAATGAGTCGGCGTATCAATGACTGGCGTAGTCTTTCGAAATAACTCGGTGTATCTTGAATTGTATCACATGCAGCCATTATAATAGATAGCAGATCTTCCTCTGACTTAATGGGTGTTCTGTACACCGGAGACTTGACGAAGCCCCACAGGAAAAAGGAAAGTGGATTAAGGTTCGGAGAGCGTGCTGTTGTAAATATATGCACATTGTATCTGAATTTTAACACACAACCCCCATTAACAAACACACGACACAATGGCACATGTAATTACAGGATTAGAGTTCCGTTCAGTTGTAGACGATGTAGGCCTACTTGCGGTAATAATGTATTTTCTTCATGTGTCGAATAAGAAAAAATTGCTGATCCGTAGTTAAATGTTACTTCAAACACAATGGCTGGGAATCGGAAAACGTAACAATCATCATAATTTTGAAAGGTGTATATAAACAGTATTTCCAACAATTTTTATTGTGTTTTAAGGAACCAAGTTGTTGCAGAAGGAAGACATTTTGGTGGAAGATTTATAGCGGGAAGCAAACACAAAATATATCGGTGAATTTTGAACTAGTAGGCCTACATGCGCAGAGCTGGCCGAAGCAGTGCGCAGACGACGGTAAATTACCTATGACTAAGTGAAATTGTGCAGTCAGTAGGTTCATAATTAGAGGCACGACTATTTCGCGTATTGATTCTAGGTCAGGTTGAATGCCAACAACGTATGCTTCTCTGTCATTTCTGTGATCGGACAACAGAAATTCTGATACACATTTGACGACTGCAAACCAGTAAGGAATAAGGAAATAAATCGTTGTGAAATCACGTGGTACCCGCATGCACGGTTAGAAGCCAATGAACAATCGACAATGTCCAGTTCGTGTATAGGACTGAGAAGTCTAAGCTGCTACCAGATGAATACGCGAAATAATCGTGCCTCTATTCATAACTAGTATGAAGAATGTAAATTTAATAGAGATAATGGTTTATCGCGGGAATACTTGACTGTTTGCTACGTTTCAACGCACGTTCATCTTATCAGAATATTACTAGCTTTTGCTTGTAGGTGGGACTGTTGCCCTATTTGACTGAGCCAATAAGATTGCCGCTATAGTAATGTTTGATGACTGTTATTGGTTTGCAGACAGCTACATTGTGTCAGACGTACATCATCTAATCATATGTGTTGCAATTAACTACAGCATTTTCAAAGGTATGTTGGTATGAAACATTTTACCATCATACAAATTTATGAAAAACAAATAGGTTGATTTAATTTAACTTTATTGAAGTTATGTTGTATTTAAATAGGAAAATACACAACTACAAATGCTCACTTTTCATTGAACGGCCTATAGGGCGATACCGTGTAACTTGAAACACTCGTTTGTTGCCAAACAACAAGGGCTGTACCTGTGGCAGCAGGGCGGGGCGTCGAACCAACCCCCAGTCCCACCAGCAATTAACAAATGTCTTCGTGCCAGCCCCACCCTTCACGACCTTGGTGATGGCCAATTAGCGATGTTTACACAAGCACAGTAGCCACGCAGCATGCCAGGATATGCCAACAACCCCCTCCAACTGCTAATTAATCAACCAGCGAGAGTCGAGAGAGACTGCATACTTTATCTAGGAAAAATGACGCACGTCGCTCTACAATGAAATTACTGGCAAATATCACGTATTTTCAGTCTACATTTATTCTCCTTACTAGGTACTCTGATATCTCCCTCACTTTACCTTATTTTTATGACGTCGTGGGAAATAACCAAAACCTCATATTTAAAAATGAGACAAAATATTTGTGCTTTTTTTCTATCTTCCCCTCAGTTTCAAAGAGGTTAAAACCGTGACTCAAAATACTAATTACTAATAACCCAACCGTTACAATATAGTAACATTTAACTTATGCAAAGTAACGACCAAAAATGTGTATAAGTCTGTAAAATCATTATGATTAAAACCTTTGTCAATAAAGGTTTTGCTAGAAGCGATACAACCCATTTAAATGGGGTTACGAGCTGTACATTCTTTAAGTTTGTTTTTTAAATTGTGGCCAGCCAGTTTATTCAGTTTGATATTATAAAACACCACTTTTAAAAGTTATAACATAATAGTCAACATGGCTGATAATGACAGTAGATAATCCTGGTAGCTGGGTAGACAGGACTAAACGTAGGCAAGTCTTGCAGCTGGTAGAAAGGACCATGTAACAGTAGGCAAGTCTGACTGCTAGCACTCAGGACCATGTAACAGTAGGTAAGTCTGACTGCTAGCACTCAGGACCATGTAACAGTAGGCAAGTCTGACTGCTAGCACTCAGGACCATGTAACAGTAGGTAAGTCTGACTGCTAGCACT
>PNEQ01048242.1:0-24209 GCA_003012365.1 Medauroidea extradentata | reverse complement strand
CAAAGCATATGTGTGATTGGCTGGGCTCTCTGACAATGAGTGGCAACTACTCTCCTGATTGATATTTCGATAAAAAATAATTGACAGAATTCCTCTGGGATTGCTTTATATATATATATATATATATATATATATATATATATATATATATATATATATATATGTGTGTGTGTGTGTGTGTGTGTGTGTGTGTGTGTGTATGTGTGTGTGTGTGCATTTTTTCTAATGTTCGTTTTCGTATTTTGTAATTCAACACAGGTTTGATCAGCTTAACATGAGCAGTGGGGTATGTCCACAATCCAATAAAATTTAAAGTTTAATCAAATTAACATTTTGAAAACAATTGGGAAAAAAATTTGCTCGTTGATTCGAAGTGATATACGACACCAGCTTGACTGCACCTCATTTACTCCAAGTGTACAGGATTAACTCTCCACATTACTTATACAACAATATCTGTCATCACCATTACATCCGACCAACAACCTTGTCCACTCACGACTGTATCTTGTCCAATCCTGTCCAGTCTTGCCAACCATGCAACATCTCCCTCCTTTACATTAAACATCCCATTACAATCACTTTTACATCATCTCACTCCTAACATTACACACTCCAGTACAATCACTTATACCCGACACATTAATCACAACTCCTCAAAGTCTTTGTGATACCCAGGCTTCCTTACAACTACCAGTCTTTGTGGTGCATTCCTTACTAGGATCCCCTGTTGGTAAACATACCTCCTCTAATCCTTCTTCAGTAGGCCTAACTGACCTTTCCTTTACCTTACCATCCTCAACCCCCACTGGCTCTCTAATCGACTCTTCACCACTCACCTCATCCCCATCCACTGCACCTCCCCTATCCTAAGGGATACTCGTTGCTATCGGGACCCTTTAGTATCTATGGTGATAAGAATTTCTCTGCACCACTCTCCCCTCTACATCTCTCACCCAATATGACCTTGGGCTATTTTTGCCTGTCGACCACTTCGGCTGGATACCACAACCCTTCCTTTTGAACGAACACTTCGCCTGGGGCAAACTCCTCCTTTTTCCGAGTTCCCTTTAGACTTCCGAGTAACATCACTCAACCGTCTCTCAAAGTTTTTCACCACCACAGACTGTAGATGCAACTCCGACAAGGGCAACAGTGACCTAAGATTCCTACGCATTAACACTTGTGACGGTGAGATGTGCCACACGTTGGCATCGAGCGATATTGCAAGAGTGCCAGTTCAATCGAGCTTCCGTCTAACATATTTTTTGCCGCTTGAACTGCCCTTTCAGCCATACCATTACTACGCGGGTAATGTGGACTGCTAGTGGCAATAGTGAAAACCCACTCCTGCGCCAGTAATAACCACTTCCCTGACCAGAATGGTACATTGTCAGCAATCACCAACTTTGGTATGCCATGTGTGGCGAATATCATTTTAAAGGCAGCATTCACTTCCTCAGCAGTTTCTCAGTTGGCATCAGACTCCTTGACGCATACAATACTGGCTGCCCCTCCTGCAGTAAACAAGCCCCTAAGCCACCACTGGATGCATCGCACTGAATCACGATGGGTAGTATCAAATGTTTTGATTGAGAATTGGTGCAGACGTCACCCTAGATTTTAAGTCTGTAAACGCCCTCTCAAGTTGGGGCAACCAACACCAATCTACCCTAGCCTGTAAGAGTTCTTGTAGTGGGGCTGTTATACGAGCCGTGTCTGGAACTAACTTCCTTAGGTAGTTAAAACTTGCCGAGTGACCTTTGAAGCTTTTTTTTTAATGTCTGCGATTTTAACTCCACTACCGCCCTAACTTTATCTGGGTCAGGCGAACAGCCCTCTTTATTAAACACTTGACCAACATATCTTACCGCTCTTATCCTAAACTGTTCCTTTTCCTAATTGAACTTAACATTTATGCAATGAGTTCCAGTTAGTACCTCAAACACTCAAACTTTACTGTTGATAATGTTTATTTTTCTGTTTTCATACTAGTCACGTAGCCTAAACTGAAGTTACAAGTACACTAAATGTAAAAGCGAAACACTTCTTTATTGCGTTGCAGAAAATGCCGAAAAAAAAACCGACCATTGCTGCACGTACAGAAGAATTCAAACAAAGGATTTTATGTTAATGACAGCTAGTTATTGATGTGCAAGTTCTGCGACTGCCTACTTGAACATGAAAGAAAAGACACGCTGAATAAACACATCTTCAGTGAACAGTACAAAAACATGAAACAACGAAAGGAAACTGCGAAACTTCAGCTTACAATCAGTGAGGCGGGAAATGCAATGAAATGAGCCGAAGACAGAAAGGAGGAATTTGTAGTTGAATCCACAGAGTACATAAGGGAGACAGAGACGTCACTCCCATGTTACGGCGACTTCCTTATTTCATGGTCGAATTTAGAGTGGGGGGGGGGGTAGTTAGTCCCAGTATCAGTACCAACCACACACGCTAAAATAATTTTAGTGCTTACTAAAATATTTATATTTCGCAGATTGGCATCAATATATAACGAACTATTTTATGAACTTTATTGCAATAAAAACTTAATTTTTTTTTTAAATTTTGGGAAATTTTGGAAAACTTTGAAAGTGATGTAATCCAAGATGGCGACCGGAAACATTATGGCGGCCAGAAACAAGATGGTGGCGATGATGTAATCCAAGATGGCGGCGATGATGTAATCCAAGATTGCGGCGATGACATAATCCAAGATGGCGGCCGGAAGCAATATGGCGGCGGGAAACAATATGGCGGCCTCGAATCCTCAAATCCTCACCCAGAACCCTGTTGTCCTCGGAGCCCCATAATCTATCTACTACAATTACCTAGAGTAATGCTAGAAAATATTACGATACACACTAAAAGCTATTTTCAGACATACGGATGGATAAAATTTACATACAACATGGGTTACCATTTGTGTTTTGAAAAAAATATAAAAGCTTCGTAAATAGCATATGTAGGTCTTAAGGCCATGCTCCATAGTTTTACAGTGTTTATGAAAACAATTTATTTTTAAAGCGGCATAATGTTGATATCGAAAAATCCGTACACAGTTTTAACACAAATACTTATTAATTTGTACCTACACTTGTCGCAGCAGTAAAGTTCACAGTTTTGTAGAGGTTTGCACCCAAAGAAACACAAATTTTATTTTTTAATGTTTCTTGCAATGGGTAAGCGTTATTTTTACAACTTTCTTGGGCATACACCATTGCTGCAAATTATATGTCAAGATTTAACAATGAAACAAAAGTCACAAGTTTTGTTATGAATATTCGCCAAAATAAAGCTAATTTTTTGTTACGAATGAACGATGCATTATTTTGCAAAACGCTTACACAGAATTGTGTATCGTATGACTTCACACCGTGTTGAATTTTTCAAAGCATTCCGTTAAAAATTATTTGAATTGTTTGCACCAATAGGAAATAAACTATGCAGCATGGCTTTAGGGATGTGTTTCTTTAAGGACAAGTACAATCATTAACACATTTTGACGCAACGCCTTTGAGATATAGTTTTAAACAATATTTTAGTTTCGCGAAAACAAAATGTGCGTTTCTTTACAGGAAAACATGTATCATAAACGAAACGAACACATGACGACTAAAATTATTACTATGTGCAAAGCATTCATTTATTAAATTATATGTAAACATGTCCTTAGTTTATAAAAATACAATTTCTTTCTGTCATTGTGCATTTTTTAATATAGCAACTACATTAATACACAGGTAGCATATGTTTACTCTATTTCAGGAGGGGACTCCAGAGACAGAAAAAGAATTTGGTGTTGAAATGCCCAAGCGAGCAGAAACTTCAACAAGTCATTCACCACATCAAAATAAAACAATTCAGGACCCAAATCAGTATTCTGTACAGCAAAATGGACGTAGTAACTATCATACCAAGAACAAAAAAAAAGTTTGCAAGAAGAACGGGAAGAAGAAGCCTACCAGAAACTGAAGTCTTCAGTGGCAAGAGACGAGTTCTCAGTATATGGGGAATATGTCACCAACGAATTGCGAAAATTTTCGCCTAGAGTGCAAATAGTTACAAAGCACAAAATAAGTAACATTTTATTTGAAGCTGCTTGTGGTAACTTTGATATTGTGTTCGACAGGAATTCTGAATATTCTAACCAGTCGTTAGCAAGTAGTTATAAGTCTGGATTAAATGCAACAAATACGTCATTTTTATCTCCTGTGGATTCGCAACGTTCACCACTGCATTTTTCAATCACACCTGGGCCGCCTGTGACACATTCCATGGACACAATGTCGTCCAACTGTGAGGAGGAAACACAACAGTCACAACGTCAAGTAGACAGTAACATCCAATACCAGCAAATTTTACTCGATGTCTCTGGCATTGTACCACATTAATTTATGGACGGAAATAACATTAAGTGCATTATTACTTTTGATGTTATTATGAAAGTTCTTTTTATGTTATTTAAAATGATGTTACATCTTAACTTTGCATTTTGTTTATGACATTAAAAAATGCCTCCATTTTTATAATATTGAACTTTTGACTATCAACAATTATGTGTCACATGTAGGGCTTCAAAATAAATGACATGTTTATACATATTGAAGATATATTGTGGTGCTGTATTAATTTATTACTTACCTTTACAAAGTCTATCAAAGCATCAATTACAGCCTTGCAAACCTCTGGAATTATACGTGATATGCTGGGCTCAGAAATTCTGAACAAGTACATCAGAGAAACACAGCTGTAACCAGTAGCGAAAAATCGTAAGGTAACTAACAATCTAACCTTTGCTGGTATAGCCTCGCGAAAATTTGTGTCACACTTTTCAATTGTTGGTCCGACCTTTCCTAGCAAAAAATCGAAATCTTCCCTGCTCATTCGTGAAAAATTCCTAAAATGTGCATCATCATCTGCCAATAATTTGGCAAAAAATGCACTCTGATGCAAAAAAATTCACTCTGATCTTCATTTGCAGTAACAAATAACTCTCACCTCCACCACTTGGGTCTTTTCTTCTACGACCCCGCTGAATAACAAGGTACGCCGCCGCAATTGTATGCAAAGACATCTTTATAGACTGAATCTTAACAGGAAACTGTTGCTTTGATGGAATAATTTCGTGGCATGCTACACATCTCCCCTACCTGTGGCATGCTACACGTGGCAACACATGTCGCATACCACATGTCCTTGACGCTTGGCAGCAAAGTCGCATGCAACACAGAGCAACATATGTTGCCGGCCGCATGCTACCTGTTGCCCCATGCCGCACTCAATGGAATCCCGCCTTAAGAGATTTTTGGTCAATGCTTAAGAGGGCGTGGTACATAATTCAAAGCTAAAATCATGAATCTATAACTGTAGGTTTCTTGAAGCCAATTTGCGGAAATTAAACAATAGCAATCCTAGACCATAGGTTTAGCCAATGTTCCAAACAAATTTTTTTCCAGTGTTACGAACTTCTGAGGCACAATCTCTGACGCCGGAACCTCGTGCATTTAACTGCGGCGCAAGAAATCTTGCGCAACGAATTAGTAATTCTGGATAAATATTTACTCATAAAGATGGCAAATACCATTGTCTAGGATTGTCACTGAATATTGTATCCATATCGGCTTCGAAAATAGTATATAAATCAATTGATTTCAGCGTTTAATTATCTACCACGCACTCTTAATATCGAGGTCTTAAGCGCTGGTGAAGGGTGACAGGAGGTGAATATGGAGCAGCACTGGAATGAATAGGCGGGGGAAACTGGAGATCCCCGAGAAAAACCGCCGACCAGCGGCAATCGTCCGGCACAGTTCCCACTTGCGAAAATCCGCGGACCCTTCCCGCTGGGAATCGAACCCGAATCACCTTGGTGAGAGGCGAGAGGCATTGCTTAGGACTGACGAAAGGGACGCGTTACAGTGTTGTGAAGAAAGCTAGTTGTATTACAATCGTTTTGTTAAAATGTTTCTTGGTGTTCCATTACTAAAAGCAAATACAGTAGAGGATTATACCGGACACAGAGGCCTTTTTCTGGCGAAAACTGATAGCAGCGTTCCATGCGGACCAGTGTGCAAAATTGCTTGTTTACATCTGCGCGGCAAACATACTTGTGTGAATTTTGCTTCCTTAAAAGGAATTCTGCTTCACTGCAACGTCAAATATTAGTATAAACTGAATGATGGAGGATAAGGATCCTAAATACGGCGTTGGTGGTGGAATTTGTGCCATGTATGGGTGTAATAATAGACACATACAGAAGAATGCTTGATCGTTTTACACATTTCCAGCAGATGAAATCATGTCAGTATAGCTTATCATTACTGCAATTTTGAAAGTAGTTGTCACTGCTCTGTAGTCACGTTAGCTAGTTTCGTGTGTAAATAAGATGTACTATTTAGTATGACATTAATTGTGTTGGAATGTGGTCAGAATCGCCCTAAACCTACAAGGTGTTTTTGATAGTGACGATGTTTACTGTCCAACATGCTGTTATCATCACTTAAATGAGATTTCTTATGCCTCATGTTTTTAGATTTAAACTTTTAAGTAATTTACACATACATAATATCTCAGAATATTACTTTTCTGGGGTTGGATTTTATATGAGCAGTTATTTGTGAATCCCAATTACTTGCACAGGAAATTTTAGAGCATTGAAGTTGTCTATTGTAATTGTCAGTTTTATTATTCTGGTTAGAATAGCGTCATTTTTAGTCTATTCGTTGAGTCAAAGGAGGACCTATGTCAAATGACATTAAGTTAAATGCCAATGTTTTGTTTTTAGCTGCAAGCAGTGGGTTCTTAAAACAAGAAGAGCAGATTTAGACGAATATTTGAAAAGAAACTGTCTTGAAAAGACAAGAAAGACATACTTTCCCAGTAAATGAAGGCCAAAAATCGCCCATTGTCGCAACTAATTCCGGGAAAGCTGAATTTTTGTCTGTTGTTAGACCCTTATGAGAGACGTATTTTCTTAAAAGTCCCCGCTTCTCCCCTAGAGTCCCCCCCCCCCAATCCCATTGGAAGTTTGAAAAGTTATACTTTCACAGAATCGCGTGTAAGTACGTAAATTATTGCCGAAACCAGTAAATCCTTAGCGTATTTTGTTGTGAAAGATCAGTTCTTTAAATTTGTTTATATCAATTTTTTCTCTCAATTTAATAATTTAGACATTATAAAATCATGAACATACGAAATTTTATTTTTTTAGTCTAAATGTATACTTATCATTCTATAGTTATTTAAATAGTTGAAATAAACAAAAACATTTCAAGTACATTAGGTAGCACATACTTTCAGCTTTAAAATTACATATTGGTTATATCGGGGAGTGCACTGGTTACGTCTGGGGAGGCGGGAATATGAGTGTGTGTGTGTGTGTGTGTGTGTGTGGCGGCTTGAGTGAGCTCCAACCTACTATGTTTATCTGCCCCGGCTTCCCTACAAAGTCCTCTAGTAACGAGATTGTTATTTTTACTGTTTACCAACTAAGTATAATTTTTAAATATTAAGTATTAAAAGTTAATCTTTATCTAACAGTAGGATCATTATTAAAATGTTGGTATGTTCATTTAAACTACAGAACAATATTTTTAAAAAATTCCATTTTGGCTTTATATCATTTTAGGTCTCGAAATATGTTGCATTTGAAGATATTTTGATAAAGAGCTGCTTAAATGTACAGACAGAAGAAATGGGAGACTTCCGGGAAAACGCTTTGGCCTGCGCCATCGTCTTGGCATGATTCCTGCGGGCGAAATATGGTTTCGAACTTTAATCGCCTGCAAGGTCGCAAGCACTCTCACTGCAACCTCTTTTTGAAACATGGAGAATTATTTTTGAAAGTATAGGTTCTGATATTTTAATCTGACGAGTCAAGCGGCTTTTTGAGCATGTGTTTGAAACTAGGCAGCAAGAACTGGTTACTCGGTACGCAGACCACGTGTGAATCTTATCGCGCCTCGTTATTAACACGCTAAGTCGGCGTGTTGAAAAGGGCAGGAACAACGGGCTTCATGTTCTCGTCTTATCTCGGCGATAGAGTGAAGAGAGAGAGGAATGCAGGTTGCACCTTCAGTGTTCGGGAGAGCAGTCAAAGTCTGCTAAATAACTTATGTAACATACAATTTGAGACAAATACGAAATATTTCACGAAAAAGGAAGCTTTTTTATCCAATATGAATAACTAAAAAAAAAGTTAAGCATGAAACTGTGAGAAGCACTTAGGAATAAGGGAATATTTCACTCATAGCCGAGGGAGCTGCTGACTTAGACATTGTTAAAAAAGGAATTGAACATCTCAACAAATTCAATGCAGTCATAGTTGTAGGATCCGAAAAAGATCTTCTGGTATTGCTTGTAGCACTTGTACCTAAAACAACTCTGTTCTTTCGAAAGGAAATCTAGGATAAAAATTCTTCCGTCGTTTATTATGACATACGAAAACTAGTCTATGTGCACAGGAAAATCAGAAAAACCCCTTTTATATGCCTGTGCAGTGACACAACCTCGTCTTTTTTTATAGGAAAGACGAAATCTGTTGATGTGATCAAAATGATACCACTAGCCAAACATCAAGAAGAGCTATTTTTGGAAAAAGATGCATCTTGCGATGAATTATTTGATAAAGGAGAGACATTCATACTTGAAATGTACAGAGTCAGAAAATATTCTAATATGAATGATGCTCGCTACTACAATTTTTACATCTATGACGAGTAAATCAACTTTAAAATATCCAACTTTGATTTGTTGAAACTATCGCCCACATCAGAAGCAGCTCACCAAATTCTATTACGAGTTTACCTCCAGATACAATACTGAATTGGCAATAAAATTCCACCTACAGACTGGGGTTGGAGGCACGAGTATATAAAGGAAAATGACGGACAAATTAAGTTTTAAAACCTGTTAGGTGAAACTTCGTGTGATACTTTTGTAAGTGTAGAAAATCTTATGCTCTACTGTGTGTGGAAACTGTAATTGTTTATCGCGCCTCAACTCTCCAAATTTAGACTTCTTTTAGACGATTAGTGTGGACGTCAATGACAGATGCAAACGAATTTAAACAAATAATCATCAAAGACAGTTTGTAATACATGAAGTATAAATTGCTTTATTATTAGAAACTCTATATGAACTCTATATTTAGAAAAACAAATACATTTTTCTTGTATTTTTTAAGTTACCCATAACTATGACAGCTGCCGGTTTTAGCCATTCCGGAACACGGCGGGTCCATAGGTGGTGGATAATGTAAGGCCCCGAACAGGGTAAAGGATTATCCCCTCCCCATCCCCATTTCCCTAATTCAAAACTAGCAATTCATGTGTTAGGTAAAAAATTTATGTCTACAGAATTTCTGTTAGTACACACAAACATACATAAATACATACTTACATATATAAAATAGTGTACAAGTAACTAGAAAAAATTAATTAAATTGTTATAAGAGTTATTTTCAACGAACAGAAACGATGTATAAAGATAGTTAAATAATTAAGAGGTCTACTCGAACGGACTGCGAATATGACGGTGTACATACAGAAGGTTGGAGCACACTCAAGCCGCCACACACGCGCTCACATTCAGGCCTCCCCAGACGTAACCAGTACACTCCCAGATATAACAAATATGTCATTTTAAAGCTGAAAGTATGTGCTGCAATATATACTTGAGGTGTTTTTGTTTATTTCAATTATTTAAAAAAGCTGCAGAACGAGAAGTATACATTTAGACTTAAAAAATACAATTTTATGTTTATGATTTTATAACGCCTAAATTATTAACATTAGAGAAAAAATTGACATGAACAAAATAAAAGAACTTATATTTAGCAACAAAATACATTACGGGTTTACTGGTTTCGGCAATTATTTACGTACTTACAAGCGATTCTGTGAAAGTCTACATTTTCAAACTTCCAAGGAGAGTGGGGGGAAAGCACAAGGGGAAGAAGTGGGGACTTTTGAGGAAACGCGTGTCTCATAAAGGTCTAACAACTGACAAAAATTCAGCTTTCCCGGAATTAGTTTCGACAAAAACCTTCATTTCTTGGGCTATACAGGATATGTGACATGCATTTCAAGGAGACAGATTTCAGGAATCCTCGAAATAAAGCCGAAGGGTACGTATAGGCCTACCTTTAAAAATATTACAGCCATATTTATTAATATGCTTGTGTTATTTAGAATAACTTTTGTTGAGTTATTGGTCTCCGAGTGTGAAAGTTTTGAAATCAGCTCTAAAATAGTTTATTTTAACAATCACTCTGAATTTGCTGCAATTACCGTAGCAGGTTGTTTCTCTCTCGTGTTCGTTGTGGAGTATAATAAATATAACTGGTGTGTGATAGAGGTGTATAAGAAAAAGAGGGACTTACAGTATTGAGAAGAAATATGTCGAGTTTCAATAGAACCTTTTAACAGTTTATGGGCCGAGACCGTATGAAAGTAAACTGGTGTTATTGAATAAGTAACACCGTTTATCGCGGTAGTGTCGTGTTGTAAAAACACCGCGCGGATTTCCATTGAGGAATGAAATAATTGCAGCAGGTTGGCAAATGGATCAATCTTGAGTGTATGGAAATTCCAAATTACCGTCGTATTAAAATCAAAAGGTTTATATGGCGTGGTGTCTGGAGACGAGTTGAAGCCTACCATGGTGGATGACGATTCACAAACCGAAACGGAAAATAAGAGGTTAAAGGAATGAGTGACCCGAGACAGCAAAGCTGAAAGAAATAATTGCCACAAGATTAGAAGGGCCTATGATGCAAATTTTGGCACGTGAGTCAGCACAAGAGATGTAGAATAAACTGTTATCAATTTTCAAAGAGCATTCGGAAGTAAGCTTGCATCAGCTTCAGCACAAGTTTTTTACTCTGAAGTACGAAGGAGAAGGAGTCGCGGCGTTCATGTCAAAACTGCAAGAATTGGTGGTCCGGCTGAAGCAGCATGGGGAGAAGTTGTCCGACCAAATGTTGATGACGAAGATTTTAGTATCACTGCCAGAAGAATATAAACACATCGTGTTTGCATGGGAGTCTGTGTCTACTAAAGACCAAAAGCTGTCAGAGTTAAGTGCGCGTCTGTTGAATGAAGAAGAGCGTACCTCCGGAAAGAGCAATCAGGAAAATGCCCTATTGTCCAAAAATCAAGGTAGGCCAAATCTTGTAAAGTGTTTTAATTGCGGAAAGATAGAACATATCCAGAAAAACTGTTATTCAAACTAATCAAAAACTAACAATCCTGGTGAGAGACTTGTGTGTTTTTACTGCAAAAAGATGGGACATACTAGTTAGGATTGTAGATGGAGGCTAAGCCGGTATTCCTAAACGTTTGTATAAGAGTTTAGGTGCAGCATATATCATGCCTACGCCTTATCGGTATTCCTAAACGTTTGTTTAATGGTTTAGGTACAGGACATTGCTTATTCACGACTAATCTGTGACTTTTCCTTGTCCTAATATAATTACACATGCGCAGTATGTTTAGCCCTACAGGCGGCTACACACGTTAAAACGTATTTTACCACTTGCTGGACGAATATCGTTTTTAATAATAAAATAGAAAACAAAAACATTCTAATCGTACAGAAAATGAAACTTTATGGCAGCAGGAATACTAAATAATAACCCAATAGCATTGTAAAAGCCTAAATAAGCAAAATTAAAAATAAATAAATAAAAAAATTGTGGTTCTAAAAGCATTGCAGTATATGTATATTGTTTCGGATATTGTTACGAAAGTGATTGAATAGCTCAGACGCTGGTCCGGCCACTTGGCTCAGTGGTTAGTGCTCCTGGCTGCTGCGTCAAAGGTCCCGGGTTCGATTCCCGGCCAGGGAGGTGACAGTTACAACCACTTCCTCGGGTTCAGGATTGGGTGTTTGTGTTCAACTTGCCTGTGTGCCAGAAGACAACTTACAATTACAACGACAAATACACAAAACAAAGTTACTGGGGAATTGCATGAATTAACCAACTTAAAGGGGGGAATGTTTGGTGCAGTGGCGAGGCGTTAGTAACAAAACATTTTCTAAAAATTAAAATATAATAAAAAATTTAAAAACAGACGCTACGGTGTCAGCCCAGCGATAATTTTATTTGGGTTCAAATCCCGGTCACTCCAATTTTTTTTTTTACTTTTTTATATATTACGTATCACAATAAGGTAAAAATGAAATTAATGTTTATTTCCATAAATATAGTTTCTAAGCATTAAACTAACTGAAAAATATAGAAATAAGATAAATGTATAATGAACCATTGAGAAAATTTTCCCCCCTGTAAATTGTAGTCAACATGTAGGAATACCATGTCTAGTATACGGAATTGAATGACTTGACTTTTTTTGTTATTTAAATACTTAAAAATCGAATGCATAATGGACGTACGATCAATAGGCACCTTTTATAAACCGGCCTACTTAGAAAATATGCAATTGCAATTGTTACAAACTGTTATATACTGTTGATTACAACAAATTTTTGTAAGATACGATATGTTAAAACTAACATTCAGAAGTTCTCACTATGTTTTTATTTACAAACATCCCCATATTTTTAAAATTAATTTCCGAAATAAAATTTTTACAAGTAAAATAAAATGAATGTCGTTCATATATTTTTCCCTAAACAACTCGTATTTAATCTGCGTTACGTCATGTCAAATAAGAGTTTCAGAAATAATTAAATGTGTTCACGATATATTGACCTACGAAAAAAAAAAAAATTACATCTGTAACGGGATGTTTCCAAAACAGCTAGCGTGCTATAAATAATTTGTAAAAATGTATCCATTCTCATGCCATTGTAATAAAAAATTTAGTTAAATATATGAAAAAAAATTACAGAATCGTAAAACTCTAATTCAAAAAATCGTTTGTACAACAGAAAATCTGCTCGCTGGTTCTGTGACTTGTGCACAGAGACGACATGACATTTAATAGGCGTGCCAATGCTGCTCTTAACTTAATAGTTTTTTTTTCGGTATTTCGTAAGGAAAATCTCAAGGTAAGTAATCACATTTAAAAATTGCAGTTTTATTTTTAGAGTAAACAAACTTGTACACTAATCTGCAAATTATATGTGCATATATCGAGAAAGTACAAGCTTAACTAATAAGACAACTTTCCTTAATTTGGTACAAATAAACCAAAAAATTTCAATTGATCATGTAGATGCAAACATTAGAAAATATGTCTTTGTTTCTTCATGTGATTCTATCTTCTAATATAGTGAACCTCCAACAATTGGAACTAATGATACCAAAGTTAGAAAAATTAAGTTTTTAATTGTACATTTTCTTAGAGTCGTTGCAGTTGTTATAAGAGAAAATAAATAAATTCGTGACATGAAATATTGGGAATTAGAGTATGTTCTGTATCGTAAACATTGAATCGTCAAATTACATTTAATGCATAATTTCCTTGTTAGTTATGCGGGACAATTTTTTTATTTTAATGAGGCGATTGCTTATGAAATACATGTCGAAAATATGTCCTCAAAATTTTCTGTGAAGTGAATTACAGTAGTAGTAATATTAACCAGAAAATAACTACAAAATGTAATTTCTTAAAATATAAAGCAAAATAACAAGGTCCAAAACAATTAAAGACCAAAAAGAAAAATTATTAAGTAAATTTTAAACTAAACCCATTTCACGTAATCATTGAAATTTCATTTTCAACTTACTTTATCATAAATGTATCCACGTGGTACTAATAAAATCTATTCTGAATAATCCTGTGTTAAAACTGTAAATGATATATAAAAAATACTTTAATATCAAACATACGTACCGAGTTTGGTGGTTTCCAGATGCGTGGTTAGTGTAGATAACTCATGTATTGAGAAAACATAGATACTCACATTGCCAGCGTTTTGATAGGCTAATATAAACAATGTGTCTCTTCAAAAAATTAGATTTGTTTATCTCATGAAGAAATAACATTTTTAATGACCGCCATTATGAAAATATTAACTAATTACATATAACTCTAATCAACTTAGTCTGCTGTACTATATTTTTATCAAGTTTGAGTACATTAGCTGCGTATGTTCGATTTTTTAATGTGGAGGAGAAATTGAGAAACATACAAACGGACAATGGAAAGTAGACTTAAAGAAAAAGAAGAAAAGCCTTCGAGGTCCTGCATACGTGTGCACATCATTATGGTAGCCGTTTTCACAGGCCTCCGAGAGGTGCACCGAGATTCGGCCGTTACCAGATTATTCGAAAACTGCTTAATGCACATGAGTGATGTCTGCTTAGGAATATTATTCAAAGATTACTATACGTGTGTATACCAATTTCTGGTTCAACAGTAATCATTAAAGCATATTGTAAAGTGGCCAAAATGGCAAAAATTAGTGTTTTAGCTGTGCTTCTCGAGCATTGAAATATTGCTACAGAATCTTCTATAGGGTGCAGATCAGGGGCGTCATTTCAGGTTTTTCTAGGGGGGGGAAGATTTTTTTCTGGCGACAGTGACCTTGTTGCATCTTTTTTATTAATTAAGCATGTATAAATTAAATACTTTAATAATAAAACTTCAGTTTTATGTCCTTAATTTAGCATTATTTACATTTAAAAATACAAAAAATATATTAATACACATAAAATTCTAAATCCAGGAGGGGGCATTTGCCCCCCCCCCTGTAGCCCCAAATGACGCCCCTGGTGCAGATGTATACGACTCACCTTTATCGTCAAAATTACAGTTATGTCTCGTAGAGGTGAGTTTTGGCGAGAAGACAGAACGCCAGTTAGTTACTTGCGCCTAGAAGCTAGGGTAATGAGTGATGTGCATGCTTTCTCGAACTTGCAGTTTCGGCATTTGTAGGTCTCGAACCGTTGCCTATGTTATTATTCAAGGCCGGGAAGAAGAGGGTGTTTTCAACTGCGAAAACCATGCCACTGCGTTTCACGCAATGGCCGCTAGATGTCTCGCCGATGTGCAGTAAAGGCGGCAATCCAACACGGTGTTGTACGCGCAGTGTGGTCGATTCGTAATGTATTACGAGTGTTCGGCGTACCGGGTATGTTTTTTGTGATATCATAATAGGTGTAAGTAATAAATTACGTATATATAAGGCATATTAAATATACTATAAGTATTCAGAAACGTGTACGGCGATTGTGTAATAGTCAAATATAATTTCACATGTGCGTTAATTCCCGCCATTGGAAATGGTTTATTGTTGCGTGCCTAACTGCACGTCTGAGTCTTCAAAATGTGACTTTCCATACATTTCCTGTACAGACTGAACTAAAGGATAAGTGGCGAGCAGCGATTTCAAGGCAGGTAAAACAGCTGGATTCCTCTGGTCTCCGTCTTCGAGTTCACGAGTATGTAGTTTTCACTTCAGGACATCTGATTTCAGCATAAGTACAACAAGAAAAAGATTATTTCCAAATGTCCCTACATTGTTCCCAGGGTATCCTCAGCACAAACAGAGCAAATTACCGAAACGAAGTCCACCTTCTAGATCTGATGTAAGCCCGCAAATTAAAAGAAAAGAGCGTGTAAACAAAATAAAAACGAGGATGTTGTACTCTTGTCTGAAGATAACATTGCAGTTAAAGAAGTAGGAATTCAAGTATCATAATTTTTACCACGCAGACCTAAACTCGCAGCCATAAAACACAAGTACAAACTGTTCAAACAGTCTAATTGAAAAAAGAAAATTTAAAAAATAAAAAAAGACTGAAAAAATGGAGATTTGAAAGCACTATTCTTATTAGAACAAATTGATAGCTATGGAAAACAGCATGTTGTTTATGGTGAAACATCTCTCAAAAGTTGTGTACTTCGGCACAGGAAAGCAGCAGCTGGGTATCGTTTCATCAGATCAGTGAACTGTTTGAAACTTCCTCATGAAAAAACATTGAGGAGTTATATTGGACGTGCGAGTGGTGAAACTGGTATTAACTTCAGTAATTAAAGAACGCCTTATTTACGAGGTAAGCAATTTGCATCACTCAGAAGAAAAGTTAGGTTCGCTGATAACAGATGAGATGGCGATCAAGGCAAAAGTAATTTATGATCGCAACCTTGACCAGTTCCTTAGATATTCAAAGGCATAAATTGAGGAGATGGGTGTAAGTGATAAAATAGCCGACAGACTATTGTGCTTCTTCTTTCGCGGCCTCTCCACTCCAATCCGAATTTCCGTCGCGTTTTATTTTACTCGTCAATCAACAGGGCCTCAACTGTGCAGATTAACCAAAAAGGTAATCAAAGAAGTAGAAGAAACAGGTTTTCAAATTCTGCGAATAGTTACTGATAACTCTTCAGTAAATGTTAGCATGATGAAGAAGATGTGTGGCGGCCAATTACTACCTGAAATACAACACCCAAATGATGAAAATAGAGTAATCTTTTGAGTTTTGACTCGAGCCACATTTTGAAAAATATTCGCAGTCAGTTCCTTCGGAAGAATTGGTTCTACAGGGGTATAATGATCTCAAGCAAACACCTGAAAAAATTGTACGATGCACAGAGGCACTCTACAGTGAAACCTGTTCGATGGCTAAACAGAAAAGTTGTTTACCCGTCGACATCGAAAAAAAATGAATGTGCAACGAGCCAAGTGTGTTTTTTCCCTTCCTGTGACAGCTGCATTGAAGACTCTTCCTACAATAGCACCTGAGTTAGTCGAAAACAACGAAAGTCTTGCTGAAACTATACTATTTTTGGAATATGTCAGAAAATGGCACGATATCCACGATGTTTGTAACACAAAACAGGCATATATGTCAAGAAACACCGACAAACTTAGTGTTCACAGAATCTGACGATGAAAGACTGTCTTGGTTGCTAGATATATTCCTGCCGTACATGGAAAATATCCTCAAGTCGAGCAGCAAAGCAAACAAAATAAACCAAGTGAAGAGACATGCGAAGCTCTGGTCGTGACAACTCAGGCAGCTGTAAAATGTATACAGCATTTAATATCAGTAGGATTTCATTACGTTTTAAGCTGAAACCTGAGCAGCGATGGCATCGAGCTTCTCTTCAATCACTTGTGAAGAAAAGGTGCTTTCAACGATATGATGGACGCAAGAGCATGCATGTATGCAATCGACACAACACTAAAAACGGGCATAATAAATCCTTCAGCTTCATCAAATGTAGAAAGACAAACTTTCAAGACATTGGATGCAATTGCACATCACAGAAGAATAAGTGAGCTGAACGCAGTAATTTGTGATGTTCCAGTTGAAGCAATTGGAATTCTTGACGAAAATCTTGACGGTAAAATAAATGTAAGTGGAAAAGTTGTTATTGTAATTTTAATTTAAGGCTCGGTACCACTCGCTGACTTGTTATAGTAATATATTTGAAGCATATTCCAATGTATGTCAAGATACATTTTGAAAATGTGACTAGTTGACAACATGCACACCAATACAGTGCAAACATTTATTAAATTATGACGTTTTTTCTCATACCACCTACTTTTTAAAAAATATTATTAATACATCCTTGCCTTTTTTTTTTAGTGTAAGGTCTAGTATTTGTCGAGGATGTGTTATTTGTTGGAAACTAATTTTATAGGTAAGCCTACTTGTGATTTATGAGGTATATTATAAGGTATAGCCAATTGTATGGACAATAATGGAAAGTTAAAAGTTATGTGATGCCGAGCCTTCAGTATGTGAGATATGTATAATTTAATGTTGTTATGGTTTTTTTTGTTTTGCAGAAACTCCAGTAACACTGGAAATCGCATCCTTAGCTATGATTGCTGGGTACTTGGTACGGGTTGCAGAAGAAAAGTATAACTGTGCCTATTGCCTAGAACAAATATCAGCTCCCGAGTGTGACAGCCCGTTGCTCCGATTGTGAGGGGGTTGGAAGGTTTAGGAAGGACCTGGAGGATAGGAGCTGTGGGGATGTGGGGAATATGCTCGCCACTGGATGTTTGCCCAATTTATTATTATTATATCTCAAAGTCTGTACCTTTTTTATGTAACAGAGTAGTATATAACTTTTGTGTTGCTTTTAACACATGTTATTATTCTCTGTTCATTGTAAACATGGATTTACAAGGTAGTAAGTGTTTCTGTTCAATGTACAAGTTAAGAAATGCCCTTAGTGGATAGGGCTATGAGGTCCACTTAAAATTGGGACATATGGAAATCGTCATATAACTCTGAAAAAAATCTTACAAATGCATGTCTACTAATCTAAACAATTAAGTAAATGCTACAGATAGACTTTTTCGCTATAATAATAAATTCATCAATTAAGTAAGTCATTTATTTGAACGCACTCTCTAAATGACCATGTATCAGAAAAGTTAAGATCACTTCCAAAAAAAATTTTGACAAAAAAAGTAGCAATCCTGAAATGTTACGAGTTTGTGCTAAGCCGACTTAAATAGCCCAATATATACTGAACTTTTTAATTAGTGCATTTTTCACAGTTGAATACAGGACAAATTACTCGGCAATATTGTCAAGCAACGTAAAAATGCTTAGAATAAAATATGCTCATAGAAGACAAGCTGTTAGTGACGGTTCACAAACAAATGTTGCGTATTGTAATCGGTTTACTTGGTAAATAAAAAAAGTTACAAAAAAGCTTATACATAATGCTGAGAATAACTAACATATTTCGCAACTAAATAATTTTACCACCTTCAAAATGTAAAGTTTAATGTTATGTACATTGGAAACGAAGAAATTTGTTTTGTACTTAACTGTGAAGAAAAAAATAATTTAAGTCTGTGAAGGAAAATATGAAAATTAGATTTTCTTATAAAAAAGTTTCTTGCACTTTTGTTGCAGTTGATGTAGTATTTTTATGTTATTTTTTATGTAACTTAACTTAAATGTATTCCAAACAGTTGATATTATTTTGTAACAAAATAACCTGGAAATTTTTTTTAGTGTCAAAGAAAAAATGGTTTTTTATTTCAGTTTATATGTATATTAAATTTAAAAAATTAATTTTTGCTGCCGAGGAAACATTTTTGTCCTACATTTTCTGTAAATAGCATAATTTTTATGAAAGCCCTACTTTAAGATTATTTACAGAACACGATTCAACGAAAATAAAAATTTACGATGTGATTTGAACTTTTGTACCATAATTCTTGTGAATATTGTGTTGAGCATGTTGAAAATTATATAAAATTACTTATGCATAACTTCAATTTGTTGAATAGCCTACACTGATGCATTAAAAGTAAAATGTGTAATACTATTATGTTACTGTTTTGAGCAGACTAAAGAAAGGTGTCATTCCAAGTTTACATCTGCCTGGAGACTCTCAACCAGAACGCATTACTAGGAAAAGTCCTAAAAAGCAAAAAATTCTTGTCGAAAGCAGTGAGTCGAATATTTCTGAACCTCAGGCTTCAAGTGGCCTGCAATTATGATATATTTAAAAAAAAAAAAAAAAAGTATGTCAATACACTCTAGCAACCCGGAAAATATGAAATTTCAAGGAAAATTACCTGTGACGTTAAAAAAGTTTACTTCTTTGGTAGTTCAAAACTTTTAATTTGGACATTTATGGTAGATGGATATAAAGATTACACGTGAGGAATAGACAATGCCGGAAAGTAGTGTCTATATTCATATATTATTTTGTTTGTTTCTCCAGTTTGTTTGCAAATCTTACATGAATGTACAGTTTTTCTAAGAGCACTGACAGGGGGCTACATCTGTATTATTGTTAAATAATCACTGCAGTGAAAACATGCTTCTACAAACATAAAGGGAACAAAATTTTTACACTTTGTAATAATAAGGGATGTTTCAGCAGGTACTGTATATTTCTAAAATATTTTTCAGGTTATTTATCTTGAAAATAGAAACATTCTTATCACAACTTCTCGTTACCAGTGGACTATATTACTTTGCATTGGCAGAATTAAAATGTATGTGTCTTATAATTCAACGGGAAAATAAAATTAATTTGTATTACTAATGATATTCCACTGCATCTACCTTTTGTCTGTTTTTTAACAAAGTCCCTTAGTTTATACATTTTATTAAACAGTACAGTTTCGGAATAACCGTACAGTAAAGTATAAAGAAATTCCAAAAATTAAATATAATATTTACAGGCAAAGGGAACTAGTAATATAAGGTCTACGCAAAATTTTAGTTTTTACTTTGTAATTTTAATGTTGGTAGCCTCGAATTTACTTTCATTCTGGTCTTTTGCAATCCTACATTCAAAGTTAACACAGCCTCTGTAATAGCCTATTACATTTTTATTGTCTTAGTGCTAGCTGTTTTCTGTTGAATATTAGTTTATTAAAGTAAATTACACATTTTCTAAGAGCATTATCTTGAACTGCTGTGCCACGTGAAATAAATAACCTTAACATACAAAAATAATATTTTGTGTAAACAGTATCACAAATATTCTGACCCACTGAACTTAAAAGTAGACAAGCATTTGTCTGTGCAAAAACAGCTGTCCCCCCAGTATGCAAGCTGTAAGCTGAAGGGGATGTTCTAGGGAACCATCTAAAGCTCATTTAGTGAAATTGTACAACAAATTATTAAAATTTTCTAGGGTACAAAGTCAATTACTGTCACTTGATACGTGAATCAAGTTACTTCATTGGTAAAATGTTTATTATGAACCTATCTCGCAATGGCTGGTAATAAAATACTCTTCATATTTTAGTGTGTTTGTTCAGAAATCAGTTTGAGAAGTAAAATAACTGTTTCCATGAAATCAGCTGTAAAGAGGCTTACTAACACAATTACCAAAAAGCGGAATTCATTTGTAGATGTAATGAATTAATTTGTACCATAGAATTATACAAACGTGTTTGGTGATGTTTTTGAAGTCATTGAAGATTTTAGCTCTGAGTTAAATGTGGAGGAAAATGATTGCAAAATAAGGCTGGCTAACCAAGTGTTAGTTGTTATGATAAAAGGCATTAAAAGTAATTATAAAAATCTTATAGGGTGCTTCCTGTCAGAAGGCCCAGTTCCAGGACAGAAGGTAAAGGACATTAGTTTATTGGTTATCTCCAAACTTCAACTGGCATACTTCATCCCAAAAGTAGTGGTATGTGAACAGGGTTCCAACAGCATTCAAGCTAGAAAATTATTGAAAATTTCCCAGGAGAGACCATTCATTAGTGTAAATGGAGAAAACATTTATTTTTTCTATGATGTATTATAAATACATGCGAAACAACTTCCGGAAATATGAAATTTAATTTGCAAACAAAAGTAACGTTTGGAAGTATATAGAAGAATTTTTTGAGAAAGATACGCAAATGAAACCCAGACTTGCAACAAAATTAAAACAAACACATCTCTCTTCCACCATTTATTCCAATGCGCGTGTATCTTGCAACACAAGTTATGAGTCATTCTGTAAGTAGAGGTATTTTGACACATGTTCCACTAAACAGCATGCCCAGTGAAGCTGCCTACACTGCAGAATTCTTGTCTACAATAGAAAGTCTGTTCGATTGATTTAATTCAGCGAAGCAATATGATGCAAAAACATTGGAAAGGGTCCTGACTGAGAATTCGAACCACTGGTCTTTTCTTGCCCCTGCAGAAAAATTTCTCAACACAATGCAAGTAGAGAGAAGCACACATTCAACATTACCATGTACTACAGGTTGGCTTCAGAACATTTCTGCTCTTAAAAAATTATGGAATGACCTACACAAAAAGTATTATTTTCAGTTACTTCTGACAAGGAGACTTACTCAGAATTGCCTTGAAAACTTGTTCTCTGTAATTAGAATGAAAGGTGGTAATAACACAACTCCGGACGCATGTAAATTTAGAGCCACACTGAGGATTGCAATTGTTCAACAGCTGCTTGTGCCACCTCCACAGAGCAACTGCGAAATTGACTGTGATGCATTCCTATCGCCACGAAAAGAACTTGCTAAACAAAATTTGGAAGTCTTTGAATTCTCCAGCTGCAGTAAATCAGTAGAGGGAAACTCGTCGGCCTCTACAGTTCAGCAACAACTTTCAAGCAACAGCCTGGGGTATGTAACAGGATGAGCATGCACTCAATTGTCTCATCAAGAGTGTGTTCAGACAGTTACAAATGAAGATGGTGGTTTTGACAATGACAATGACAATACATATTGACATGAAGCAGTATGAAGGCAGCAAACTGTTATTCCCAAATGAAGATATCGAAAAACTGGCTCGAAATTTAAATGAATTGGTTGAAAGTAATCTGGAATCACTAATTGTTCATTCTCCACATGGTGTCAGAACTGAAATATAAAAAACAATACCTCTTCCACTTGGACCACTTTGCCATTCCTGTTCTGGAATATTTGTAAGAAAATTTTTAAATGTTACTATATCCTGCTGCGCAAAATTTATTAATGACAGAAATACACAAAACAAAATTGTCGGGAAACAAAACAAGAAAGCGAAGAAATTGCTGCATATGTAAGTTTTCATTTTGTATGGTTTGTAATACAAGTACGTATGTCACAATGAGCACAAGACAAACACCCTGATATTTAACACGGAATATCATAGAGTCCGACTGAAGTCTCGTAACTGCAAACTGGTCAGGAAGATGTTATTAAGTGTTGGTGACATGAGACACTGCAGCCCAATGTACATTAATGTTTCCTTCAGCTCATCGTCATTAGTGCTGTGTTATGTAATTTGTGTGTGTGTGTTAATGTTTATATTGCCACCAGTGTTGTGTCTGTGTTTTGGATAGTGTCCAACCAGTGTTTCATTTGGTGCTCTTCGCATGTGATCTATATTCACAAAGGTGGTACTTCTTGCCGAATTTCGGAAAATCTTCGATACGTTTGTTAGGTATTTACGTTAAGCTTAATTATTATTCAAAAATCATTTCGACATCTCAACGGGTTTAAGAGATATTAAGGATTAACGGAAAATGCATTCCACTAATTTTCACCCCCTTAATTGTTGAAATTCGTCAAATTCTTTCTAAGAAAATATCTACGCCCTAAGAGCAAGCTACCCTTAAAATTACATGTTTCTAGGACCATTGGTATGAAAGATACAGAGGATAATTTGAAAATCAGTTTTAGAATCAAAGAAATCTGCCGTAGGAGATATCCCAGAAGATGAAAGAAAATTCTCAAGGAGATAAGACTTTGGCGTATTTTGGGTTTTCACCATTTAACTTCTCTATACCTTCAACTGTTTTCATCGAAAACATTTTTAAATTATTATCATTGCCTGCCTGCACCTGAAAAAGAAAACAAGTTTTAGCCTATTTTTTTTTATAATTTTCTCCAAACTAATATTTTACATATTGGTTACTTGCTGGGGTGCCTACAAAGGAGGGGGGGGGGAGTTACAATGCAAGTTGTGCATTAAGAAATTTTAAGAATTATTTTTATTATAATTTAAATGTAATATTTTTCATACTTTGTTTTTTGACTTTTTTAACTAAAATAAATTAAAATCTAATTTTTTTCACAGTGAATGGCAATTCCATATTCTAAAGACCTCCCTGTACAGCTTGCACATCCTGTGGGACAGTATAATTTAGGAAGAAGGAGGAATTGCGCACATTCAGCTCTTGCGGGAGGGGGGGGGGCTGGAACAATGACTACTTGAATGAGTTATGAAATGGCTCGTGTTTGTTGTGTGGTGTACAACTATCACAACTTCCTAAATTTTATCATTATGTCAGATTGAATACATTGTACATGCATGGTCTCATGATTGTTTGTTGATAAAAAGTGTGTATCATACTCCAACACTATTAGCACAATTAGCCAAATATGATATAGGTGTACAATAGTTTTTGTTTGAACTTTTTTTTCATTTATAGTATGCCTAATTCACCCAGACACAAAAATGGGACCTGGACGAGAGAAAAGTAGTTCATAATTTCAAGACTACGACTAGATGATGAATAATAGAAAACTTTTTCATGATGTTTCAGGAAGACGTTTGCGATGATTAGCTCAAAATGAAGCTGAAATATTGACTAAAAATATTTATGCACAAAACAATGGAATTTCGTTCAATAATTCATCACAACTATTAAATTTAAATAATTTTGGCACGTCAAGTGCAAGTAATGGTGTAATATATAATACACAAGAAACATCAACATCGGCTGATGGTAGACATTTGTCACCAGCTTTCAGTCAAAACTTGTTGTCAGAAACAGACAAGCCTTTCTTCACAAATGATGCAGGAGTTTGTGACGCAGGTGTTTGTGATGATTCTACATCTA
>PNEQ01048241.1:0-24210 GCA_003012365.1 Medauroidea extradentata | reverse complement strand
AAATAAACATTCAAATTTAATATGTGTGAAATTTATAACTCAAACCACAAAAACATATAATGAACTAACGACTTTGGATTTTCGAGATAGTCGACCTATAATCAAAATATTTTTAAACTTTAGAATAGTTAGGCCTATACACATTTTGGAACAATGCATTTGCTGAACAAGCTGTGTGTTATTTGTGATAACGCATATCATTTATCCTAAGTTCAACAAATTACTAAGGTGTTCGTTTTAAAATGCATGTAAAACATAAGAATTAATAAAACTTACCTTTCGGAACTCAGATGCATCGACATTAGTGTGATTAACTAGGTTAATAAATATTTATCTTTTGGTGATGTTCAAAATGCTTCAAGTAAAAGTTATCAGTACATGAATTTATTTATAAGTGCGATTTTTGAACTAACTTGGTTTAATGACTTACGTGCACACCTTCAGTTTTGCTTCGTGGTCAGTGATTGGATGTTAGTTACTCTCAGCGTTTTGGCGTTATACCCGCTAATCACAGAAGTGTGGTGCGTCAGTAACCTTATTCTAATTGGTACAGTCAAATATGTGACGCCTCTACACAAAGACACGCAGCCAATAAACACGAAGCAGAGCTACAGACATGCACGTAGGACATTGAAAGAGAGCAGCACAAATATCTTTAGCGAAAACTATCGGCCCTTATGTATAAATAATTATTTGAACTACGTACTTGGTAAGCTAATATATCCTTACTTTAAACGTTCCAAGACACTTGTTTTGGAAAAAAAAATTGGCGAGATTAAAAAGTCTTATATTTACATAATTATTAATTAACTCCAGGAAAGTGTAGTAAATTTTATCTAAAATGTTTACCACAACGCTACAGTCCACACAGTTTTAAAATGTGAAATCATTTTGACAAATCATTTGAAAAATGTTTTTATTTAAAATTATAATTAGTTGTACTGTTATTGACGTCAGGCTAACCTTAACTTACAATTTTATAATTTAAATTTCGGTATGCACTTAATATTGTGCTTTGAAATTAAGAATTTTCTAAAATGAAATTCAAGATATTTAAATATTTTGTAAATATTTAATGTTAAATGTAATTACAATTTACCTAGCCCTGGAATCTTGCGCAAGTTTTCCTGCATGTTATGTATACTATACAAACATTACCTTTATACCTTACCTAAATAAACTTTCAAACTAGGCCTTTATAACATTTTATTAATATTGATGACTAGCTTAAACATAAATCAGACTCACAACTGCTTGATAAACTAGTTTTCGTTATATTGCATTGAATGAATTTTGGATTTAGTTTTTAATCCTTAAAATACAAAACTCTCTGAAAAGTAAAACAGCAATACGCAATATGATGTTGTGCACACAGTCGTATGCGAGACGGCCGAGGTACTCGATTTGAACCACTCGACTTCCATTCCGAACGCTCCAAGTCGACTCGAATGGTTCCAGCATATCAACACCGTGTTCCGTTCGGCTAAACACCATTCGGCTTCCTACTCGCATGCGACTGAAAACTCGAGCATAGACCTCCAGGAGAGCGTTTCCGCCCAAGCATTGCCATGTGATTTCCTATCGTCTGGGTGTACTCTATCTCTCCTGAAAGTTTCTAACCGCTGTACTGAAACAGCCTAATTATATTCGTCGGCTTCAGCAAAAATTTTCAAATCTTTACAATACGACAAAAATAGAAAATTAGTTGACTTGACTGTAGTACACCGCTAAGGATGTATATGGTTGAACAGTAAGCTTGTGCGTGTTAAACATTATAAGCGATGTTAATAAAGTGAGAATTATGAAAGTTGAAAAGTTAAACTTAGCTGAAATGTCAGGAACTGTAATTACCAGAGTTATTTAAATGCACTGATCACTGATCATATTCTAGTAAACATCATCCAATCAAAATAAGTTTCGCAACATAAGCTGTTCTCGTGTATAAGGCACATTGGTCGCCAAGTGTAAAGCACCTCTTGCTGACACCGGCACGTAGTCATTCGGCCAAGAGTCTTGTCGAAAGTCGTTGGCTGTTTAACTTTAATAGTCTAGAACACGGCCGTAGAAGTACATGTCTGGACACTCGCCTATCTAACAATGTATTTTGCTTGACCCCCTTGTTGTTTGGCTCTAGTTCGTCAAGTTACCGAGAATGTCGTACTTTCTGGCGCTGTTTTCCGGGCGGTCGGGCTCAAACTCCGTCCATTTTTTTCCCATTGTTAAATTTATAAAGTAAATAAAGATTGCTAGAGCCATTTCTTAAATTTGTGAGCGAAGAAAGTATTTCATAAATTGATAAAAAGTACGCTTTGATAAATTGTTTATCTTAGTGTAAAGGAAGTGGGTGGAGTTTAGTCCGACCGCCGTAACATCAGCGCCAATAAAACACAATTTTCGCGGTAACTTGGTGAACTACAGCCAAACAACAAGGGGGTCAAATATCCAGGCGAGTGTACAGACCTGTTCTTCTACAGCCGTGGTCTAGAGACATGCAAAATTCGCGTTATTTTCTTACAACTGACTAGACTCCTTGTGACGTCTCCCACTGGCCGATATTGTCGTGACTTACCACGGAGAATGCTGTAATGACATAACACACGTAAATGACAACACATAAAAGTTCGTGGCCAATAGAATCGCAGATTACGCTCAGTTATGTATAGGAAAGCAAAATTTAGTCTGCTACCAAATGATAACGCGAATTTCGGATGTCTATATTCATTACGCGTGTGTCATTAACTTGTCTGCCACGATGTAAAATGATGGCAAGTTGTAGCAGAGCAACTGAATTTCTCTGAGCTTGGCCGTAGAGTGGGACTGCAAGATCGTGGCTGCAGGACATCCCCACGCTATTGATACTGATTAGAAACGTCATGTGTTAGTAGTTCACTAGTGGTAGAGAATATCAGAAATAAACAAACACAAGGTTGCCACATCCGAGTAGTGCCACCTCGTTGATGAGTGCCTAGACAGACGCCATCCTGACTGGCAGAACTGCGACTGCACATACAATCACCCCCAAGTGTTTGCACAAACACTAAATACTGAAGTGTCGATAGTATGTTACGCTCTCATGCTTCTTTGTTACGTTTACACCTGAAATCCGCTCGCTGGTGTGAACATCTCCAGTGGTATCAGGAGAAAGTTCGTTGGAAGGTGAATGGAGAGCAGTGGTGTTCGGTGATGAGAGAGGTTTTTCTTGGACGATGTCATGGCCGTGTTCGCTTTCATAGATGTGCTGGTGAGTGGAGCAATCCATCAAGCATTTATGCTCAAGGTGTCAGACGCACAAATAAAAGGAATAGTTTTGGAGGGATCAGCTTTCTCTGCTATTCAATTAAGGTAGTATGACGAATACGTCGCACAACCGTGTCGTCAGTACTTACCTATGACCATGAACTAGGACATCACAGCCGTTAAATGTATGTGTGCAAGCTACCCTGGACCTTTAGGCCTCTAGATATCAGTCCCATCGTTGAACATGATGGGCCGGCACCATACGTCCAACCAAGCTACAGTAAAAATCATCGCAGAACTATTTCTACAAGCTTAGCGAATGTGGGCTACTAAGCCCCAAAGATTCATTTATCACTTACGATATTTTATATTCCTAAATAGCTGCTTGCGTGACAGTTCATTATGGTTATTCTCCTTAATCGAACGTCTTCTTTATGTCTTGTGTTTAATTGCCTGAGGGACTTATGGGGTTTTTTTAAGTTCCACATACCATAGGCATCGTCATATGTACCAGTCTTGACGCAGATACGTTTATTTTTACGGGATGATCTTGGAAACTATTCAACCCCAGTAAAAAAACACACAAATAATTTAAAATAACTCCAGTGCAAATTCTCTTGTAATGAAGCAAATAATATTTTGACATACGCGAAAGTACGAAAAGGGCCGTAAATATACACGTCAATTTAATAGAAATTTAATGTTGAAATATTACGATAAATTGCATCCGATGAGAGTTGATAGTTTTACATATCAAAATAAACTAAACTAACTTTGATATTAAATATAATTCGAGCTTTAAATAATATAACGTCATAGTACGACACAGTTATGAACACATTTAAATTTACAAGTTTTCTTTTTAACTGTAAAATGTGTATTATCTAAAATTGTTGTGACAGGTGAGAACCTCTGCTAACTGATATCAAAGTTGTCTGCGTCAGTCATTTGTATGTAGGCTAAGATATGATCAGTGCCTGAAGTAAACGAGAATATGTGCAAGTTACAATGAGTTGTTTCCAGAACAGACTGGAATATTCGGACCTCGATGGCTCTATGTAAACGACTCGCATGTCGATGGTAGGCAAGTAGCTCTTCACTACGGCGGCCCGCAAGAATATTCTTGGCAACAAGGGGAGTGAAGATGCCGCAATGCTACCGGCTTGTCCTGACGCCGTCGTCCTCACAGAACTCAGCAATATCACTTTTTTATTTAACTACGTTAACTGTTCACTGAATATAGCTGTGCGGCCCACCACAAAATAATTTGTCATTATGGACATCATCAATTATTTTATTATAATAATAATTTCATACAGTCCACAGTAAAATTGTGCAGCGAATACAAAAATGCTGTAACCCCAACAAAGAAATTTTATGACGTCCACATTGACAAAACATTTTGTCGCCACCGGAAAATCGTGTTACATTATAACCATAGCCTGTATATAATAGTCAACAGAAGAACTCACACGCGATGCCAGAAAGGCGCTGAGCACTTCATCCGCAAGCTACCCATTTACGTCCTGATACGAGAGAATAGAAGGGCGTAACTGAGCTTCCAAAACTAGACAGTGATGATGTTGCAGAAATACAACAAATATGTGCTGGAACTGTTCCACGGAAAATGTATACAGTCTAATTGAAGTCAGATTTCAAATGTCTGCAAATATTCTTCATAAAATACTGGGGTCGCATTAGGCGCCATAGCTAGAGCACTCGCCTCCCACCAGTGCTATCCGGGCTCGATTCCCGGCAGCGCCGAACTCGAACCCCGGATTTTCGCATGTAGGAATCGTACCGGACAATGCTTCTGGTCGGTGGATTTACTCGGTGATTTCCCGTTTCCCCCTACCCTCCCAGTTACGGCGCTTCCCCATTGTAGGGCCGCATTCCATGCCTTTCTCCAGGGCAAGCAGTTGGCCACTGGCGATACTCTGACTCTCGGAAACCCTCCTCACACGATATGCATTTAATGTATTTATTTAGGTAATTAACCTGCTCAAGTTAAATACATTAATCCGATGGAAACACGGAAAAATTTTTATGTAAATTTATTCACGCACCACAAATTTCGCAGGGTAAAACATTTCACCTACTGAGAAATTCATCGCGCATTTCTAAATCCTGAGAATGCATTGAAAAAAGTTAGCTGCATTACGTTTATATTATATATTCTAAAAAAAAAGGGTGCATTAATATATAAATGTACATCAGTATATATTAAAAATCATATTTTAACATACAGAAATGCATTTTAATTTTTCTTTGCACATCGAAACATGACTATTACAATTATATAAACTGACAATTTTGGTGTTAGCGTGTAATATAGCAGTCATTAAAATGTTTTAATTATATATCGAAAAGCTGAAACAGCACAGGTATTCAGAAAATACTGTACTTATTGTATAAATGTTTGCTTTAAACTAAATGTGAATACTTTTCTTAACGTAATGGTTTTAAAAGCTGACAGAAGTCATCAACCAGTCGCACGCGAGGAGAGAACTTGCTGTAAACATGTCTGTGTGGAACGTTTTCGAACAGTATTATTTTGGAATATTACCATGAGAGTACACGATAATATCTTGCGCCGTGTAAACGCTGCTTAAAGTACACAATGTAAGAATACCGCCATATTGCCTGCTAGAACTGCGACCAACATGACGTTCGCGTAACAATTGTTGCCTACTGTCAGGCGTATTTTCACCTCGCTTTGTCGGTTACAGCTGGCATTTCGGGAAGCTTGTGACATCTGTCCCGTCTACCATTCCCGCAAGTCTGGCGAGATAACTGAGGAATAACCTGTACATCAGTGCTCCGTGAAGAATACACGCACACAGTGATTTGCTTCCGACGTTAATCTACAAACTTCACTGTTTATGATAAAGTTATTCACTTTGGAGACTTTTGAATATTTCCCAACACGTAAGTTTTATTGTTCTCATTCACTTCGTAAACTTTTGTCTAAATGTTCAAAAATTAATACTAACATACGAAGTGAATGTGTTACTTACCATATTCTTGTAATTTGTCATGTTTGTGTGTAACAGTGGAATTGAATTACTAATGTTGTTCATCAGTGTAAATTAGTTCCATATCCAGTCAAGTCATGTCACCTGCAGGCACCATTCAACTAGTAACGCACAAAAAATACCTTGCCACAAATTATGATTAGATATATGTATATATAAACAGAATTACATTTTTTTTTTTTTTTTACTGTTCTTGAAACGACACAACCACAATAATTCTAACATCTAAATTCTAAAATTATGCGATCGTCACTAAGTTACTTTACGTGTTTTCTAAAATAGATGGTTCTTCAATATCTTTTGTATAGTGTACATACTATATGTATAGTGTGGCCAGCAGGTTTTTTAAGTATTGTTGTATCACTGCAAATCCATCATGGTTGGAAAGAAAACCTCATAAATTCTGAGAAAATTAAATACTATTGTTTTATTATGACAGTTCACTTATTGTTCGACTCCTATTGTGTTTTCAGGTGCAGGCGCTACTTGGTAAAATACTTTTATTATTTTTTATTTTAATTTTTATGACGTGAAGTTTTTGCCAAAAGGGCATCCGCCACATGTACAGCGTAGTTGATACGAGAGTGTGACGGTACGTGTTGTACTCGGGAATGCTTGCAGGTCACTTATGAGACAGAATGCTCTGCGAGAGAAGTCGCAGGGCAAGGACAACGCCGTACCGACAGACTCTAACAGACTTGCCAGGACACCACGGCTCATAGACACTGTCCTCAAGGTCAGTTCCTACTGCCAACTGTTGCTTCTCAATATATCAGTTATAATAAGAATTCCTTCAAACAAATAAAGCACTCTACGAGATATTTCTAGAAGAATATTTCCAGAAGAAAAACGTTGTTATTATTTTGATACTTAATGCGGTAACTTTAGCATTTCTTTAAACAATTATGTTGAAGTCCTTTTTGTCTTAACATTATCTTAATCTTTGCTCCGTCGTGACGTAATTAATTTTAATATTGTTTCCTTGGTATACAGAGCCCAGAAGTTAGTAAAGCCTGCATGTAGGGGCGGAACTACGAATACTAGGTGGAACACGGAAAATCTCTCATCTCCTAAAACACTCTCATTAACATATAATACTCATGTGAATGTTTTAAATCTGCCATGAAATTAAATAATAATCCATTATTATTTATTTTATTCGGGTGATTGAATTTTGTTTCTCAAAATTACGTGGATAGAATGCAGTCTTCCCGTGCCATGAATTTAACAGGCAGCCTGCGCCTGCAAAATGAGGACATGACTTACTTACTACTTCCTCTTTCTCCCTAGAAAATCAGGATCTACATTAAAAAGTTTGCCAGAGGCGTTCGCAAAAGCGTTCTCTGTTTCGAAAATTTTCTGCAGCTCTTCTTCTAATAACACTGTTTGACCTAAAGATTCAAGAACTATTTAAAATACGTCATTTGAAATTTCACAGAACTTACTCTAAACAAGGTTTATATTTTATTAATATACTGTACACCAAATAAAATAAAATAAGAAAAGCTAAACAAAAGTCCATGTTATTTTCTGGCTATGCGACCTTGGCAGTTCTGAAGGAAACTCATGAGCTAGTGTGCAGGACAAGCCTAACTTAGTTCATTGCTACTGCGTGATATTTTACGCAGTTATTGTCCTCTAGTGCCGCAACCTCTAGTTTACGAAGGTTGCTGACAGGTTCTACCAACCTTCTTTACAGTCAAGGAATTCTATGCATTTAATTAATTTTTGCTATCCCTGAATGAAAAAAAAAACTTTGGTTTAAAAGTGTTCAAATGTATAGTGACTATTTTACATAGCCTATCCAGCAAAATTTATTGCTTTGAAACATTTCATCAAGCAGTAATGCGAAAAAAAAATTTTAATAACGAGCTTAGTACACTTATTTAATTGTGTGAACGAAAACATTTTAAAAATTTGTCCAACAAATTTGAAATGTGCACTACCTTCGTAGCATAATAAATAAATAAAAAATATTTTAAACCTAATGTGTTGTTTTACATAGTTTTATTCTAAATTTTATAAGATTATATCAAAAATAGCGAAATGTCAAATCTTAATTGAAAGCTAATTGTTTTAGTCCCAAATAACTGCTTCTTGTAGTGATGGCGGTTTTAAGAAACACTTTAGCTAAAATAAAACTTTGAATTTAGAATTTTACTATCAGTTTGGACGCAATACAAATCATTTAAGTGTGCGTTATTGTCTTCACTGCTTTCGTAAAGTAGCCAAAATTTATATTCCAATTTATTTCATTATTTTATCACATTTCCAGTGATGTGAAGTGAAAAAAACAGTGTAACTCCCTTCTAACGAATACAATTTAGTACTTGCAAAGCCTTAAGTTGAATATCCCACAATGGTTTTATGAATACATTCTGTCGCCATTTTTCTACGTCATCTTCTTTCACCCTTTCCCGTGTATATATTTCGGGAGGGGGTTAGATATGTTCACGTAATATTTCCTGTTATTTTTAAAACTTGCCCTCACACACTACTTTATCATCTTGCCAAATGCATAAATACATGCTCATGGATTGAGACAAATATGTTTGTTTTATATTAACGCCTTTCCAAACATACGCATTAAAGTTAGGAACTCCTGATTTTCGCACAAATAAATGTGTACCAACTTGTTTCAGTGCCTATGCGCAAATATACAGCTGTGCTTCATGGTTATTGGCAGCGTGTGTTTGTGCTGTGGCGTCTCACATTTGGCTGCGGCAGCCAGAACAACGTTATTGTGACACTACACGTATGTGATTTACGGGCAGAACTCTTAGATGTTTAAGAGTTTAAACGTCCAACCACTGACCACGAAGCAAAGCTGCAGGTTTGCGCGAAAGGCACTGAAACTAGTAGATGCAAAATTATTTTCAATAAAATCAGGAGTCCTTAACTATAGCTCTGGGTAGGTACATTCATAAACAAAAATATAATGTTATTACCTTAACTTAATCTTAACTATGACCTCATATATATAGTAATAAAAACTGTAAATCAATCTAAAAGTTATGTGTATAAATTTATTAATTTTGTTGAAATTATTTAGTGTTTAGCGTGTCGTCAAACAGCTTCAACACCTTGGTAAAGAGGAACAAAATCTACCAGGGATTTTTCTAAGAAACTAACCCAGCGTTCACCTGGCGTGACTTTGGAAAACCCTGGAAAACCTTCGTCATAGTTTTTTGGACTTGGGAATTGAACCCCAGTTCTCCTAAATGCAAGGCGAGTTTAAGACCGTGTTTAACTTGCTGTTGAACAATTTTTCAAAATCATATTTTTATTCTTCTCCCCTTCTTAGCTTACTTTTATCAACAAGTAAATGGGTTCTCCATGGTCGAGGGGTCAGCACTCTCGTCTCCCACTGAGGCGATCCGGGTTCGATTCCCTTCAGGGTCGGTCCCAGAATTTTCGTTGGTCAGCGGATTTTTCACGGGGATTTCCTGTTTCCCCCGCGTCATCATTCTGGCGCCGCTCCATACTCACTTCATGTCACCCTTCACCAGCGCTGGAGATCTCGATGTTAAGCGCTGACCAAACTCTCACTTACTCTTCAACAAGCAAACTTACAGTGCCACTATTTAATTTGTTCTTTTGTAAAAATGTGGCTGAACTTTACTTGATTTATTTTAAAAGTGTATCCTTGTTATTTTAATTTTTAATTTGTATTTAGTAAAATCTTGTTCTAGGTACTACTTTGCAATTGTCCTGAAAATTTAAAATTATTTAAAATGTAATTGGTTTTTTTAAATAATTGATTAATATAGAACAAAATAAATTTCGGAGCTTTGTCACGCTTAACCAAAACTTATTGTACTAACACGAAAACTGTTTTGTTCTTGGTTTTAGCAAATTAATTTTATCGAAACCTTCCGACTGCTGTAAAATAAATAAAAAAATACTTAGAATTGTTCCGAAACATTGACGCATTTTATAATAACCAGCCCATGTATGTTCTACAGCCTACTAATAATTAGTACTGTTACAAAACTGTTTACTATCGTTTTGTCGTAGCATCATGTGTAACAAGTGTGTGTGTTTCTAATCAACGGCAGTGTAATGTGAAATATAACATAGTGTACAGTTTAAATGTCACATTATTCAAATTTCTTAATTAATTTGGCATGCGAAGCAGAAGTAGTTGAATCAAAAATGTTTCGCTCTGCCATTAGTCAAACTAAACTAATTAAATGATAACTTTTTTAGGTGTTTAGTATTTCAGATAAGTCACATTGGCGAAATGTACAAAACTAAATCGGAAACAAATGTTTCAGTAAAAAACACAATGATGGCGGATGATACACCTTTAAAAAAAAGTTTAAATAATGACACACGCACCAATTATCTATGTGGCACATGTACACGGAACTCATGCGTTGCAAGCAAGCATACACACTGACCCTTCTACGACAGTGTGTCAGATGAATAATTCAACATCTATAAACATACACGCTGCAACTGAATAAAGCCGACAACACGCGACTACAGATTAGTCACGGAATGGAAAGTCGAAGACGTATGTACGACTCATTCATTGTCTAACGTGATTCGTAATGACCATATTATACGGTGCTGGATTGCGTGCTTGTTTGAGCTAGGCACGTTATATACCAGCTGTTACGGCAATGATCGCAGCATTTGTTGCCTGGAGTGAGCGGATTCCATACCAGCCTTCATACTTGACCTACCTAACTGTAAATTCAATGCACAGGATGTTTCACGTAACAAATAACTGTCACATAGAGAAGAAGCCCAAACATGTAATGTACATCGCCATTTCGTTCATTCGTGAGCGTGACGTACGTTAAAGTTGTTTAAATGGCAAAATAAGTAATTCCTATTTTACAGTATATTTTGAAAATTTGTTACATTGTATTAAATAGCAGTAAAATTAAGGTACCACAAAAATTAAAAGTATTTACAAATTGCATTATTACCTGAATTGTAAAACTAATACATTTAACTTAAATATCCTATAAGTTAAAAAAAGTTTATTTCCATTCTGAGTTCTATTTGATTAGTAAGATTTATTCAAATTAGAGATGTTTCATCAACCAAATTACATTGAATTAGACGTTTACTAAGTTTATAATTAAAGTTCGATTTTTGGCTAGATATGGTCTACGCTTTAACGAAGACGTAAAATGAAACTGTAAGAAATATATTTATTATATTTCCAACAAACATATTATATGACACTTCAGTGACTACGAATATCGCCACGAGCTTTGTTAAATCACATTTCCTACACATATTTTAAATCTTATTAGATTCAAGTGCAGACTTAAACATATTTTCATTTATTAGGTCATATTTAATGAATTAGGAAATTTTAATTACTGGAGCAGTGCTATTTAATTTTTTTTCGACACAAAAATATAATAATACAGAAAAAAATTGTTTCAGCACTTCAAAAACAATTTAAGATAACTTTAAAACACTACACTGTCAAAAACAATAATCGTGAATCTTTTGTAGACATTTTAAAACTGTATTCAAGGATATCTCTACTCATACCAACATAATTCGATAACAGTCTTAAGAGTTCATAAGAATTTTTGCAACTTAAACCTATAAATCTTGTTTTTCTGTGCTTGGTTGTGGTAAATGAAGTCCGAGAAATTTATTTACTTTGAAGCAAGTAAATTCAGAAAATCCGTAATTATTTTCTGTTTTTACGGACAAACATTATTAGCTAAAATTGTATGCAATGTGCCCATTGTCTTAAACTACGCAACGTGCCTGCATACGATTAATTTTAAAATTTTATAAATTGTACATTTGGTTAAGAATCGAACGTCTTCGTATTGCATTTACAATTCAAACAACTAAAATATCCATGATTATTTCCTGTATCATTATTTTAGTTTCATATTGTGTACCAATAGTATTTGCTGTAGCTAACATCAGAAGAGCAGGACAAAGGAAAACAAAACTGTTCCAGTTACTAATACTTGTGTGGTTAGATAGTGAACCAACAACAATGTAGTTTTAAGGCGGTAAATTAAAGTTACTACTTTTATTGGCCATAATAAATTAAAGGAAGATCGTAGAACAGAGATGCATGAGTTGGTTCAATAGGAAAGGGTGATAGGGAAGATTCAATTCGACCCCTCTCAGTTGTTAGCAGAAGACATGCTAACAGTGTGCAATCGTCCCCGAGAATACTTTGCGAAGAATCGTTCTGTTAGTCCAGTGACATAACACATCGGATTTTGTAGTTTAGAAGAAAAAAATTGCAATAAGCTGAATTTTTGCAGAGACCTTCCTCACACCTTGCTCTTTTAACATACTTAAAGTCGCCATCAATCGGATTGGAGCTTCGGTCGTCATATTGGAATATGGTGGCCGAAAATAACATTTTTTTTAATCTTTGTAAATGGTGCAGTTTAGAGCAAAAATACTTCCGTACTAAATTAAAGGACACGATTTTCTCTATGAAAAATAATCTGTGGAATTTTTTTTTTTTCAGAACACCAGTAATTTGGTCACAAAATCCTCATAACTGGCAACGTCTGTCAGTAATTTTAATTTTATCTCACAGGCGTCAAGACACATTTTTCTCTGTAAAATCCTTTGGAGAACTTTATATATAAGTGTAAAAAGGTATCCCTGAACCAATTAGCAGAATTCTAAGTCTAAAGATGAAGGAGACAAGCCCCACGAAAAAAAAAAAAAAAAAAAAAAAAAAAAAAAAAAAAAAAAAAAAAAAAAAAAAAAAAAAAAAAAAAAAAAAAAAAAAAAAAAAAAAAAAAAAAAAAAAAAAAAAAAAAAAAAAAACTTGCGATTCTGACTTCGAAACCCTTCGATCCGAGATGTTCGTGAGAAGTATCTCGCTCCTCTACGTTAAAAAAATCTCAAGATATGAATGAAAAAAAAAAACATCTCTGGCCATCCCAGAGAACCTCTCCGGTCAATCTATCTCCTCGCAGAGCAGATTTTATGATGTATGGACGTGAGATTTGGTAAGCAGGTACAGCTCACAAAATTTTTTTAATAATTTCTCTAGATTTTGGAGAAAAAAAACGCACTGGAAGATTTTGAATTCGGAACTTCAAGTTTTTTCTTCATATGGATGTAAATCTTACGTCTTTTGAATAATGATTCTACAATTTAGTACAGAGTGCCTTTTAAAACCTGCATTAAGTCCTCCAAAGGATTTTACAAAAAAAAATCCTCTCTCGACATACGTAAAATTTCAATTATTGGTAGACGTTGCCAAGTATGGGGCGTTTGTGGCCAAACTTCGGGTTTTATGGATCTTTTCCGTAAATAAAAATTTGGTATGGAAGTATTTTTGCCCTAAATGACACTATTTTCGACGAAAATGTAAAAATGGCCGGAGCTCCAGTCCTATTGGTGTGAAACTTTAGTATGTTGAAAACTAATGTGTGAGGAAGGCCACTACAAAAATTCAGCTTATTACTAATTACGTCATTTAAAATTTCTGATCATTTAACTGGACTGTACTGTAACAGAGTATTTTTTTTAAATGATTGACTTTAAACTTTCTGCGTAATTTTGTCCCAACCTGCGTAATAACATCCTACAGTGCCTGCTGGCATACCTTCTCATGTACCGTACCGTATTCAAACTTGTACGAGGACAGCTATCGTTAATCTTCATGTAAACATCAATAGTGCTTTAGTGTTATAACAAAAAAATTCACCTGAAGAGAACGTAAAACTTCCTAGTCGTAACATACCTATTGGTCTCGTAAGAATATTTTTTTTTCGTGGCATAGGCAGTCACCTATCAAAAATCAATGGTGTGCCAACAGCGGCCAGTAAGCATCGCCCAGGGAAGAACATTTCCTCTGTAGGTAACTACTTCTGGTCTTAGCGGTACTGTCCAAAATTATCTTACTTTGTAGCACAGCGTACGTGGATGGGTGTTCTTGTATTGATATTTCCAAATATAATTAGGCTAGTGAGGTAATTAATAGCTCGCCGTTAGATAACTAACCGCAAATATAAAAAATGAAGTGTATTAAAGTTATGTGTGTGTAACTTACATCCGAATGAATTTATGCAACCAGTGTCGATTTTGCTGACATAAATTAAATGTAAATGATTAATATGGTTATGACTCATTCCACCGCTTCTTGGCTGGTTTTGAGCGAAATATTTTAAAACGGCATGTCAAGACATACGGAAAAGTTCGCATTGTGTCGTTACGCTCAACCACATATTTCTCTAGAAATGTACGCAAAATTTCGTTTACGGTAGGTAGGCAAACCTTGTTACACTGGAGGCATTATTGCCTCTAAAAGCACGCACCAATATTTATTCCCACATACTTGGGCTGGTAACATTAAAACCATCTGATTAAATTAACCCAACTCAATTCAGTCAAACAATTTTTTTTTTGTCCTGCGTAAAATTTTTACCTATGCATATTTATTTTCGAAAGTAGTAATGTCATGTACATACACTTCAATTCCTTATTTAGTTCAAACTTGAGGCATTTTAGTTTATGTGAACTAAGTATGCACAATGATTTACTTACTCTTATTTCACTCCGTTTTGACAACCCTGCTATTATCTAACATCCTTTGCTTACATCATATAGGTTTGTGTTAATGTGTCAGTATCCTTTGAAAAAGCATATTATGTAAAAAAAATTAGTGTTAAACAACATATATTATTTTGGCTGAAACATGAAAGATACAGAGCGAGGTGACTAAGTGATAAAATGCTGACTTGCATTCGGGAGGTCACGGGATTGATTACTGTTTCCTTTGGTTTATTTAAATCACTCCCAGTAAATGCTGGCCTCATGCCATTGCCGATTGCTTGCACGTTTCCTGTCAGTCTGTGCCACTATCTCTGTCCCTAATGACCTTGCTGCCGACCTGCCGACGAGACGTTAACCCCAACTAACTATCCCGCAACGAATGGAACTTAACATACTAAGATAAATGAAAATGTTGCTTCACTTTTTGCCAGTAGACTAGACTTCAAACGACTGTACACTCATTATGTGTCTACCATTGGCCAAAAATGTCGCGGTCTGCAGCGGGGAATGAATCTGATCAATATTTGAATGTCCCTCGGAAGAGTTACCAACCTCCTGTAAAGCGGTCACGTATGTAATTGACATCACTCACAGTCTCGTGGCCAATGGTATCGTAGGTTGTACTCTGGTATGTACGGGGCGATGGAGTATAGTCTGACAGCATATAATAAAGAGAATTGTGCAAGTTCTCAGCTATATACTTGTAGGACGTAAGCACTGTAGACATAGAAGTGCGCTCAGTGGTAAGTGTGTGTGATGTGCAGGCTGTACCTCCGAGCTCTGGCACTGCGAAGCTACTGAAGCATGGCTCCAGGAAGTACCACCGCAGTCGCCTCACCCAGGAGAAGTGGAGCAGTATAGTCGCGTTGACACGCCAACACAGTCGTCTGCAGGTTCTCTACTCATATTTCACTATCATTGTTTCATCGAGCCAAAGTAACGAAGCTGTACAGGACATACACAAATGGCCATACAATAAACACACCACGCAAATCCTCGGCTAAATTGGAGACGAAAATGTTCTTCGCAAAATTACATTTATTTTTTCTCATAATGTGGCAACGCAGTACGCAGAAAGTCCACTCTTGTGCTCCAACTCCAGGTATTACTTTGTGTGTGTTACGTTGAGTAAACGTAAATTCATATTTTGAATATTCGGGATTTGAACCCGCGCCCGGTGGTCAGAACAGTGATATTAAGTCGCAACATTTGACTTAATCCGTGCAATATTGCCCTATTGTGCACGTATGATGTTATCATACAACACTTTGACATTGACATCTTCGTCTCCAGTTTAGCCTAAGATTCACCTGGCATTTTTCTGGTCATCCTGTACATAGGACGTGTGAAACTGATGTTATCTAATAATAGTAATAATGTAACATATTTGAACATGTCAGTGGATTTTTGTAGCTCCTCAAGTCAGTCATTTTCAGTACTCTTAAACTTGGGTTGTATTCCTAGTTTTGAACAACATAATTTTTTTAAAAAAATTTCTTACTGCAATTTTGATTTTTTAAACATATGCTCGTGTTTACAAAATATTAGGTAACAAAGTAGCAAACCTAGTGCAGATAAGACTTTGCTTCAATAAAATAGGTTTCTAAGTAATTTTACTCATTTTTGTTGATGTTTTGGAATAACTTTATTAATTCCTCGAACAACTAAAAATATTTCTTTGTAAAGCTTTGAAACTGCACTGTGTATTAATTACTTTTTAACTGAAGTGTAAAATTTTGCAGTAAATACAAACACTCAGTTTTTCGGCAAGAAATTGTATACGTAGTTTTCAGAATTTTTTTCTCTGTTCATAATAAATTGAAGTAAAATGGTAATGTGTAAGAATATTGAATTCAATTAATATAATAATTTATAGTTATTAGTTGGCTTTACCGCACTACTTTTTCTGATTTAATAGTTTACCACATACGCTCTATTCTCTTTGCTTTCCCGGATTGCAGTTAACTGCTTACTATTTTTCCACAAATGCCAGATTAACACTATAAATGTGCATTTTTAATTTTTATATATATACAGTAGGCTGCAAAAGTGAGCGTGTTTGCTGTGCTTGTGTTGTTTAAATTGTAGTGTAGCGCGCAATCAAAGCTATTGCCACAGTGCGCACATGCGCCGAGAAATTGCAATACGCTAGTATGGTAGAAAGTGGTGTGTTCAGAAACATCTGACATTTGAATCTTTCCTCCTTTCAACATCTAACCTATTTACCATAGGTAACGAACTTAAAATACCTAAAAAGTATGGCAATAACGGAAATGGTGAATCGATTTCCCGTATGTATTTAATGAATACTTAATAATGCATTGTTTCATGAGATGATGACTTTCTTTCTACCGTAAGTTACACACAAACCGACATTACGGTACATTTTAACTTTCAATACAAACACTATAATTTAGCCTAATTGGCCTGTAGTCATTCTTGAGCAAGAAATCACCACAGCCTTTAATCCTGTAAATAACCATCAGAGCCTAAACCGAGCCACTAGAAGAAATAACAAAGTGGTTTCATTATGAAATCTGCGTTCAGGCAAAAGGGAAGTCTTGTGCCTTAACCATTGGTGAACATAATGTTATAACCTATTTTATTAGCTTAGGATAAAATTTATTACTATTCAAAACTAAGACGAAGTAAAGGGTAACGAATAATAATAGTTACTTGTTTCCTGCTAGAAAAGAATTGTTAAGTATCATCGCATCCGAAACTAACACACCCCGAAGACATTACTGATAATTCGAAGGCTCATTCTGTGAATAGAGAAAATGTATTTTATATATAAACTGAAGCAGTTGTTCCTAATTTTACAGCAATCGTGCCTGAATGAAATTTATAACGGTAAAATCACCTACCCGACAATTTTATTAAGTGATACAATTTTAATTGGAAATATGACTGAGTAGAACCCAAAATTAATTGATTCTGTAATCTAGAAAGATGTCAATATCAGATTTATGATTAATTCCCAGTTAGGTGTCTTCTGTTTCAGAAGTGTATGTTGTATTCTTTTCGATCATTAGATACCAGACTGACCTCCAAAGTACGTTCCAATTGACAAGAAGTATGTGCAAAATTTAGGAATGCGTGTTTACGAACACAGATTTAGTATCTATGTACATATTGGTTGCCTTGGGACTACCAGGAAATTATAGTAAATGGATTGGTCCAAGACTGAATTTTAACTATTTTAAAAACCTTGTATTAATAAATGAGGGAGAGAGAGAGAGAGAGAAATATAGTTTGGTTAGTGCTTAACACCGAGGTCTTTAGCGCTTGTGAGGTGTGATATGACGTGAGTAAGGAGCGGTGTCTGAATGAAAGGGTGGGGGAAACGGGAGATCCCCGCACTGAGAAAAAGAGTTTGTTGGCGCAAACAAAATTTGTTTGAATCAACCAAATCATCTGTTTGTATAGGGGCAATTAAAATTTTGTTTGCTCTTACCAAATTAGTTCGTCCCCTTGATTTATTTGAGACAAATAGCTTTATTTTGTTAGCTGTACCAAAGATTTTGTTGATGATCATAATATTTCGTTGGACATATCAAATACACATGCAACATTATTAGAACAAAAAAAATATTTTTATAAACTTAAAAAAATCGGAAATTTTAAGACCTAAAAAAAATACATATGGATGGGCCGGGATTTGATCCAATAACCCTTGATTTGCTTAGTTGTATTCATGACCTATCCCACTTTTTTTTTTTTCTTTTATAAAATGTTAGTCTCCTTGGCGAGGTCGGAACATCACCTACGAGCCAAACATCCCCCCTTTACTGCTTTATAATAATACAAATCCTCAGTTGTGACAGTTTTGTTGACTCGTTACTATTGAAACGACTCAAACGGACAAACACAAATTTTATACCCAGCCAGGCCTGGGAATCGAGCCCAGAACCCGTCATATCTAAGTCGGTCGCTCAACCAACTGAGCTACGTGAGGTCGGCTCCAACTGGGCTGCGAGGGCTTCTCTGACAAAGAGATCGTTATTTGTATAGGAATAGTTAATATTATATTATGTTTGTATTGCTTTATTTTCAAACATGTTTGTCTTCCGTCTGCAAAAAGGTAAACGACTTCAAATCTTATTATTAAAATGATCGCCGTCCAGCATTAAGAACGAGACGTGCTGTTCCGGCGTTTTTTCACTTTTATTGCATTTTCTTTTGTAATCAATCGAATTGGTCACTTTGAAATTGCTATAACTAATATTAAGATCCTTTAGTTATGCACTACTTGTCGCGCATGCTTATATTTTAAAAGTTGAGGTATTCAGTGTTTGCCATATTATCGCTCACGCACGCTAGTCTGCTACCTTCCGCAAGTCAACCAAATGGACATAGTTTCACCAGCAAAATAATTTAGTCCATTGAAAAAAAATGTTGGGTAATAGTACATCAATTATTACTAACAATATTATTTTGTTAACAAGTTGTAAGGAGTTGTTTGTTTACACATAATATTTATTTCACGTCGTATAATAACCAAATTGGCACAAATTGCGTTTAAATAAATAATTTGGTCGAGGGAAATAATTAAATTTGTTTGGAGGACTTGATGCTTGGTCTTGCCAACAAAATATTGTTTAGCTGAAGCAAACATCACCCAAACAAATATGTTTAGTATAATGAAACAATTATTTCTCTCAGTGCGAGAAAACCCGCCGACCAACGGCATCGTCCGGCACGATTCCCACATGCGAAGATCCGGGGTCTGACCACGCCGGGAGTCGAGCCCGGATCGCCGTGGTGAGAGGCGAGAGGTCTGACCCCTCGGCCACCGTGGCCCTGTATTAAGAAATGGCAGAAAAGTTTGCCCCTTGTCACATATGTAATATGGTATCTGGTGCCGTGCAGTCATGAAGCCAAGAATGAGACAAAAAAGTTCTGGATCACTTAATAATATTTTAATAGAAAAGATAACACATTCGGTTTTGTTTATTTATATTTATATGTAGTGAATTCAGTACGGGAATGGGGCAGGTTTGATATTATACTATTGATGTTTATAAATGAACACTGGGCGCTTTATTTGTCAACTTTGAGCACTAACAACTGCGTAGTCTCGGAGTGGCACACAAAGCAAGGAGCCTCCACCCCCAAATCCACCACTTCAAAATATTTAAACAGATTATACATACGAACAAAAAATTTGCTTATTTCAACTTTCTGATGTAGTTAGTATTATTTATTGTTGTTACTTTATACTGAATTATTGCTGGTAGTTTTCCGTGTATTTATATTTAGGTAAATATGGTCCATATTTCGACCCATACAAATGCTAATTTAATCTAAAAATATGCAGGGTGCGGCAACGTAACTACATTTTTTAAATGTGTGCCATTCAGGCTATAGAGTCGTAGCGGGGCGGGAATGTCTCACTCGAGAGGCGTGGGTGTCAAGTTTTATTCCCCACCACAGTCAGTCGCCATTATGCGTTGGAACAGTGAGGAGCGTGCCTTTGCCCTTGCCGTCGAGACGTGATTTTCGAACGGCTTAACGACTTGGACATAGGGGACATTTGGTTCCAACAGGACGGCGAACGGCTCACGCTTCGACTTCGATGGCAGTTTTGAGGGAACACTTCCCGGGGCGCCTCAGGTCATAAGGTACGATTTGGAGTGGCCAGCCCGCTCTCCCGATTAGGCCCTTTGTGATATTTTGTGGTGTTATTCGTGTTCATTAAATATTTGTATCAAGTATCATCTCAGTACTCCTATTTGCATTCCATCTGCAACAAGAGAATACCTCTACCTAAATCGTCTACTTAAATTTTTCTAAAAAGAGATTTAAATGTTTTAATCTAAAGTAAAGCATACTACCGCACAGTGCTATAAAAACAAATGTCCTCTGATAAAATATCCACTCGGCCAAAAAATCTCATCGAATTTTGATGAGTAGTTCAGATTTTATTGACGATTGATTATTCCAGCCGTCCGTTCGACATCGTACCTTTACATACCCCTTAACCCAAGTCCCAAAAAATTACTCATGTTATTATTACCAGTCAGGTAGATAAATACTAGCTTTTGACAAAAGTAATAAACTTTACTTTACGGAACTTTGCCATTCCAATATCTTGAAAAAAAATTTGTGGGTGATTATCTCCACTACTGAATGACGTACTTTCTTGAAACGTGGGTTCGACAGTATAGTCAATGAACGTGTAAAAAAATATAAAAAAATATGTTTTACTTATGTGTATTTTTCCGTTGACCCTAGAAATATAATGCTCTCTTATTACCGATTTCCCAGTTTTAGATCAAATATCAGAGATGAGAAACTATGTTTCGCTCATGCAGGCTTGCGATATAACATTCCTGTGAATTTATTATACACTAATTTTTATAAATTAATTTTTTTGTTTACTCACATCTCAAACGCTTCTGTGTGGAGAAAAATTTCCATGCGTATAAAGTAGGCCTACTTCCAAATACTTATAGTTAGTTTCATGTTTTGTTATGGGGCCGTGGTGGCCGATTGGTCAGACCATTCGCCTCCCATCAAGGGGATCCGTGTTCGTTTCCCGGAGGGGCCAGTCCCCGGATTTTCGCAAGTGGGAATTGTGCCGGACGATGCCACTGGTCGGCAGGTTTTCTTGGGGATCCCCCGTTTCCACCACCCATTCTTTCCGGTACTGCTCTATGCTCATATAAAGTCACCCCTCACCAGCGCTAAAGACCTCGATGTTGAGCGCTGACCAATTTCTCTCATTTACTCGTATTTTGTTAAATTTCAGAATTAAAATTTTATTCACAAGAGGGACTGTATTTGTTGATACATTTAATTCTTTGTAGACATATTTCATATGATTTAAGCGTTTGCTTTCAAGTGAATTTCTTACACAATTATAATAAGTGTATTTAATGCTTCATAGCTGCAGTTATAAAAGAGGGCACCGTATATTTCAGCCACCGTTGTTATGGAAAGGTTAGACTTTCTTTCAATTTTGAACATACATTTAAATCCATCATAATACATTTTCTTGCATTATTTGTTTCAAGGGATTTTCTAAGTACGCGCAAATAAATATTTAAAACATACTTTACTGTGATTTCGTTATTGATCCAAGAATCCTTACATGTGTGTCAAACAGACCAAGGTTCAATCACAAATAAAATTTTAAAAATCCTGTAGCAGTAAAGATTCACATACCTAACAGTAGGTTAGAAAATGGAGTTTGATCAGCATTTAACAGCAAACACTTAACCACTGGTGATGAGCTAGTTGAGGTAAGAAAAGAGAAGGAACAACCCTGCTGGAAACCAAACCCGTGCCGTCGTGATAGGAGACGAGTGGTATGACTATAACACTTCTTCCCCTTTTTTCACCGTAAACGCTAATGGTGATATTCCAACACGTTTTAAAAGTTTCTGTTTTGTGTCTGGTATGCATTTCAGTACGTTCAAATGCAAACGAAGATTTAAAATTCTACAACATATTGAATGCAAGAGTATTATAATCCCCGTCCAAATAAGCTTATGTAAAATTGGGCGAGTTTTGACAACTCAAAGTAAATAATGTCGATATATACATTAAAACATGCATCATCTGACTTCATAAGCGATGTATGTGAAACAAAGTTAGCAGTAACCGGAAATACTGGAAACCAAAGAATGATCCACAGTAGACTACAAAGACAATACCAGTATAAGGCTCAGGAAAGTGCAGTCATTCGTGGAATAGACGATATAAAATAAGCTGCACCAGAACACATACAAATACTTCTACGAACATCGGCGGAACTACTTGGTGCTGGGGCCGCGGTGGCCGAATGGTCAGATCATTTGCCTTCCGCCAAGGCGACCCGGGTTCAATTCCCAGCGGGGTCAGTCCCATGTGGGAATCGTACCGCATGATGAGGTTGATCGGCGGGTTTTCTCGGAGATCTCGTGTTTCCACCGCCCTTTCATTCCGGCGCTGCTCCACACTCACCTCATGTCACCACTCACCAGCGCTGAAGACCTCGACTATAAGTGCTGGCCAAAATCTCTCACTCACTCGCTGCTTGGTGTTGACCAAGAATAGTTTGTAATGGTCTGTCGATCGTCGTCTCTAACAATCTATCTGTTGACTAAGTAACAACATATTATACATCCTCTGCTAATTACTGTTTTGAACTATGGGAATGGATGGAAGTTTTTACTGAGATGCAAGAACCTCTGTTTGAGGAAGAGGGGTTGGGCTCAAATGAAGAAACAAAAGGGGATAACGGCAATAATGTGAGTTCATAACATATATTTACATTTTTTTGTGTGTATTACTTCTAAATGAGGTCAAGATTGTTCTAACGAACAATTGTGCAGAAAACTGTGATGAGCTCTATATATATATATATATATATATATATATATATATATATATATATATATATATATATATATATATATATATATATATATATAGAGAGAGAGAGAGAGAGAGAGAGAGAGAAAGAGAGAGAGAGAAAGAAAGAAAGAGCAAATGACATTTCTATAGGGATGGTGATGTTTCAGGAACAGGAGAAAGCAGACGGATGCAAGAAGAGCGAGACGCAGAGAGAACGAGAATGCAGGCTCACAGAGGTGAGCCAGCCGCGCAGGACAGAGGAAACTACTGCCAAGAAGCAGACAAGTGTGCCGACTGAACTGTGCGGCGCTCTGCCTCGGGAACACCGCCCTCTGCTGGGAGACACCGAAGAGAATACTTTCCAGTGCACAGTCACAGTACACAGGGCCATGAGCCAGTGAACACCTCTCCTCTACTACTCCAGTTAGGAATTTAGGCTTGCCAACTGCTGAGAGACATCAGGTAGAATACTTTCCAGTGCACATCCACTGTGCACAGGGCCATGAGCCAGTGAACCACTCTCCTCTACTACATCAGTTGTGATTGTAGGTTTGCCAACTGCTAAGAGACACCAACGAGAATACTTTACAATGCACAGTCACTGTGCACAGGGCCATGAGCCAGTGAACACATCTCCTCTACTAATCCAGTTGTGATTGTAGGTTTGCCAACTGCTGGGAGACACCAGCGAGAATACTTTTCAAATTCACAGTCACTGTGCACAGGGCCATGAACCAGTGAACACCTCTCCTCTACTACTCCAGTTGTGATTGTAGGTTTGCCAACTGCTTGGAGACACAAGGAAGAATACTTTACAATGCACATTCACTGTGCACAGGGCCATGAGCCAGTGAACCACTCTCCTCTACTACTCCAGTTGTGTTTGTAGGTTTGCCAACTGCTGGGAGACACCAGGGAGAATACTTTACAATGCACAGTCACTGTACACAGGGCCATGAGCCAGTGAACACCTCTCCTCTACTACTCCAGTTGTGATTGTAGGTTTGCCAACTGCTTGGAGACACCAGCGAGAATACTTTACAATGAAGAGTCACTGTGCACAGGGCCATGAGCC